>JAATWR010000080.1:0-50000 GCA_018703725.1 Brassica juncea
TCGTGTGTGGTTGCGTGAGAGATAGATCCATATCCCCCCTCCTTCTAGCGCCAAACTGTGGGAACCAAGATTCACACCGCTAGTTTTGTTAATTGGAGGAAAGCCAAGTTAACCTAGATTTTCCTGAAGGTCCCGATTATCTGCTGGGCCACACACAACACAATCAATATGACGAAAATAGCAAAGTAGTAAATCGTAAAAAAAAAGAGAGCAAAAAGATCTTATTTTTGAATCCGCGTTTGAGCGTGAACAACATGTGAGAGCCTTGGCTACGAGAGCTGTCGGTAAGTTTGCTAGTCTAGCAACCTAAGTTTTAACCTAGTTGAGTCGCAGCTCGATAGTAGAAACGGAAAAATGCCTAAATTGCTATAAGTGCTAAGGTTGCTCTGAAAAGTTCTCCCTCTGCTCTGCGTCGTAAGTCCTCTTTATATACTCCTCCTTTAGGTCGGTTTACCTCCTCTCGGGCCGCACTTGTCGCGAAACGGGCTTTTCCATATCTCTTTTTTCTTTGTGATTATCTTCGGAAACTTGACATTTATCTTCGCGGAAATTTGACATTTATCTTCGCGGAAATTTGACATTTATCTCTTCCCGCGGATGAGATAAACCGTCATCCTAGTCTTTGGGCTCAAGTCTCTTGGGATAATAGATGGGCCGTTGTCCGCATTTCGGACCCTCTTTGGGCCGTATCGAGACTTAAGCATTTTTTACGATTTTACTCGCGATGTAGCCGTTGGCATTGGCATGATTTTCCAAACGGAACCTCGTCTCTTCGCATAGCCGAGGCAGTTGATGTTGAGTTAATCGTACCCTGTTATATTACGAAGAGTGGGAAACCCATCGAGAGACATAACCTTCCCAATTTCTCGAAGACTTTTGACGATGTTTTTAGACGGAACGTTGGTATTTGTCCATGGACCCGAGGATTGAGTTGCGGAATCTTTGGACGAAGATGCATGGTCAAGGGATGGGACCGGGTTCGGAATGGTCGTCGAAGGGCTGGTTGCGCTCGCCGGGCGAGCTGACCTGTGCCTTGGTCGAGCTCGCCGGCGAGTTGACCCGCGATGGGGTCGTACTCGCCGGGCGAGCTGACCCGCACTACGGTCGCGCTCGCCGGGCGAGCTGACCCGCACTACGGTCGCGCTCTCCGGGCGAGCTGACCCGTGCTATGGTCATGCTTGCCGGCGAGTAGACCCGCAACGCGGTCGTACTCGCCCGGCTAGCTGACCCGTACTTTGGTTGAGCTCGCCGGCGAGCTGACCCGCGATAGGGTCGTTCTCGCCGGGCGAGCTGATCCGCGCTACGGTCGAGCTCGCCGGTGATTTGACCTGTAATGAGGTCGTACTCCCTGGGCGAGCTGACCCGCGCTATGGTCGAGCTCGCCGGCGAGTTGACCCGTACTCGCCGGGCAAGCTGACCCTCGCTACGGTCAAGCTCCCCGGCGAGTTGACCCGTACTCGCCGGGCGAGCGTACCCGCGCCAAAGTAGAGCTCGCCGGCGAGTCGACCCGTTATGCGGTCGTACTCGCCGGGCGAACTGACCCGTGCTTCGGTCATGCTTGCCGGCAAGTAGACCCGCAGCGCGGTCGTGCTCGCCCGGTGAGCTGACCCTTGCTTTGGTCGAGCTCTCCGGCGAGCTGACCCGCAATGTGGTCATACTCGCCGGGCGAGTTGACCCGTGCTACGGTCATGCTCGTCGGCGAGTAGACCTGTGCTCGTCGGGTGATCCATTTCGGTTATTCGTTGTCTCGGCTTTTGAAGTTTTTGACTGAGATTTGGTTTTTCCGAGGACTTTCGGGTATCGATTCGGTCGTGACCGATTTTGACCCCAACAGTTAATTTTTTCTTTCGATAAATTACTTCTGAAAGACTTATACGAAAGATTTTTCGGAAAAGATCTCATTTCGAACGTCGAAATGAGATTCATTTCTCAAGGCCAACTAACAAATCACGAATCGGTCCGAACATGGACGTCCAGGAACTCGCATGGCTCTGTCACTACGTCACGACCAAGCTCGAACCCAGCTCGTCACCTGGTTGGTCGCTACGAAGCGACCGAGCTCGAAGCAAGCTCGGTCGCTACATAGCAAGAACTAAACCTCGGTCGCTACGTAGCGACCGAGCTCGAGCCAAGCTCGGTCGCTACGTAGCGACCGAGCAAGAACCGAACCTCGGTCTTATACGAAACAAACCTATGCACTCTCGTTCAAACCTCCGTGTCATTTTCCGTGAACCACGGCTGAACCATTCCTCGTATCATACCGATCAAGGTCATCAAACGGAACTTATGATAAAAACTGCGGAAAGTTAGTTTTTATCGAAGAAATCGTAATAAACGTATCAAATCGGAAAACGGCCCAATGAGGTTCAAAACACACTTTGAAACCCATTTACGAATTCGTTAACTAAAAGCCCATAAATATTATGACTGTTTGTGCTTGGTTCGCAAGGAAAGATAAATATCAAGTTTTCGCGGATAAATTTCAAGTTTCCTAATTTTACGGAAATCGACAGTGTGATTTTCGGTTCCCACAGTTTGGCATTAGAAGGAGGGGGGTATACGGATCAATCTAACTCTCAGCCACAATACGCTCGACCAGACATGTCAACTGACGACACAAACAACCTGCAGACTCCTCTTAACGGAGGAGACAAAGATACTTTAAGCACTCCGGCAGCAGCCGTCTCTGCGGCCAACGCAACAGCTAACGCCGCGGCGCTCGAGGAGTTCAAAAAGATGTTCTCCGCCTATGAAAAAAGGTCGGAAGAGCAAGATAAACTCGTGGACACCTTGACTAAACAGGTGCAAACCCTAACGGCAAGGACCCGCGCAGTCCTCCCGCGTGGAGCCACGAAGCTCCGTGGGAGAAAACTCGATTTCGCTACTCCGCTCGATAGGCCTGGAACTTCGCGGGAACGTCTTCCGGGACAAAACCCTGTTGAAACATCCCCTACCAAAAAACGGGACTCTGAGAACCCTCCTTCATCCGAAAAGGATACGGAGGGCACTGAAGTCGATCACGTTGACTTGGATCCCAGCGACGTCTCCAACGATACGGAGGAAGATGCTGACATTCATCCAAGGAGAACCAGAAGCCGATCAGCTCGAGAAGACTCTCCTTTTGAAAAACCCATGACGGAGGAAGAAGAAAACCTCTATTGGGTCGAACAGGAAGAGTTAGCCGAAAAATAAGCCGAGATTACTCGCAGCATACGCCGACAAACTCGGAAAGCCGCTGGAGAAAATTCGGATATTCGCGACCTTCGCGATTACATAACCAAGACTGCTGCGGAAGTAAGGGCCGTAAAATCTCAGATCCATCACGCTACGAGTGCCGCCCCGGAAATCGACAGATTACTGGAAGGAGCTCGTAAGACGCCCTTCACAGCCCGCATCTCTGACATGAAGGTGTCCAACCCGGGAAAGATAAAAGTACCAGTATACAACGGTACGACTGACCCAAAGGCACACCTTCAGGCGTTTCATATCACGATGGGGCGAGCCAGGTTTAAGGAAAGCGAACGAGATGCCGGCTACTGCCGCCTGTTCGTCGAAAACCTAGAAGGAGCAGCACTCGAATGGTTCGCTCGTCTGAAGCGAAACTCCATCGGAAGCTTCCGTCAACTCGCGTCGAAATTTCTCAAACAATACTTTATGTTTATAGATAGAGAGACCTCCAATGTCGACCTCTGGATTTTATCCCAGCGGGAAGACGAGCCCCTCCACGAATTCATAAGCCGTTTCAAGCTGATCATGTCGAGGGTTAGCGGAATAAGCGACAAAATAGCCATAGACGCGCTCAGAAAAACGCTCTGGTACAAGTCGAAGTTCAGAAAGTGGATAACCCTCGGCAAACCACGGACGATCCAAGATGCCCTTCATAAGGCAACGGACTATATCATGATCGAGGAGGAAACCAAAGTTTTGTCGCAGAAACATAAGCCGACAAAGAGCTCTTCAAAGGATGCAGATCTAAAATCTAAAAAGAAGAACCCTCGCACCGATAAGTATGTCAACCATGAGGGAGAAGAACTCCAGGGCGCGCATAATTACGCAATCAGCTCCGAACAGGGTAAGACTTCAGGTAACACCTGGAATCGCAACCAGGGGTACGACGAAACACCTTCTGCGAGTTTCATCAAACACGAGGACATTCGACGACCAACTGCAAGGTCTTAGGCGCGAGGCTAACCGCGAATCTATTAGCCGGAGAACTCTCCGAGATAACCAGCGTCAAGGATCTGATCCTCGACACCGATCGTCCCCATAGGACCGATAAAAATCCAACCGTGGGAAACTCCTCGTCCAAAAGGCAGACATGAGATAAGCGCGAAAGAAGACCAGATGAAATGGGGAACAACAGAAATCGTCGAAAGGTAAGCATGATTATCAGAGGATCTCAATACTACAACGACATGGTCTCGTCCATCAAAGCATATCAGCGGAAGGCAGAAACACACGCAAACTGGCAGACATGGTCTCCAATCCGAGACGCCTCGACTAACTCAGTAACCTTCACAAAAGAGGAGGCC
Organism: Brassica juncea; assembly: GCA_018703725.1. Taxonomy (NCBI): domain Eukaryota; kingdom Viridiplantae; phylum Streptophyta; class Magnoliopsida; order Brassicales; family Brassicaceae; genus Brassica; species Brassica juncea. Next base: position 4,533 of record JAATWR010000080.1, read on the forward strand.
GGGGGGATCGATCAACCTCATTGTGATCCTCTGGTTATCGATCTCGTGATTCGAGATGTCGAGGTGGCAAGAATCCTCATCGATACGGGGAGCACGGTCAACGTCATCTTCCGCGACACCCTCAAAAGAATGAACGTCGAACTAGGAGAGACAGAGCCGACGCCAAAGCCATTGACTGGTTTCTCCGGCGTAACGTCTATGACCCTCGGATCCATCAAGCTCCCTGTCATGGACAAAGAAGTCACGAAAATCGTTGACTTCGCGGTCGTCGATCACCCCGCCATATACAACGTAATCATGGGTACGCCCTGAATAAACGCCATGAAAGCGGTCATATCGACATACCATCATGGCATAAAATTTCCAACCCAGAACGGAGTAGCCGCGATTTGGGGAGACCAGAAACAATCGCGACTATGTTTCTTGGCGGAACATAAGTTTCGGCGGATCACGACAACTTCGATGGTCAAGGCCAAACGCGCGAAGTTAACTCAGACCGAGTCTGAAAACACTTCGGAGGAAGAAGAGCTAGCAATGTCAACTCAAGCGTCAGGTTCAGGTAGTCAGCAGAGAAGAAGAGCTAGCAATCCCAACGCGACAACCCAACCGGAGAAGATAAACCCGGAAGCAGAAATCGACCCTGCCACAGCCACCGCGGCTAAGGCAACCGATACCACAGAACCAAGCGAGTAAAAACATTCGCAACAACAATCAGAACTACGAGATGGCTTGATCCTCGAAAGAAGTACGTAGGCAGCTTGTCAGAAGACGAGTTCAGCTATCCCCCTCTCAAAAAAGGGGGGGAGTGGGTACGTATACTCGTATACTCCTGCAATTTTTCAGAAATCCCCTTTCATTTTTGTAACCGGATTTTTCGAAACTTTTACTGCAATACAAAACTTTGAGAAATCTTACGATTCAACAAAAACAAAAGACTCCGTGCAATCAAGAAGATCTCGGACGTCCCTGCAAACATCACACTTGAGGCAACGACCGTGTCCGGTCCGAACCACAAAACATTCGCAAAACTTTGTTAAAACGGACCCGTTCAAACCTTCGAGAATAAACGGCGAGACGTCGCAAAAATTTAAATTCGAAGACCATACGAACAATCGCCCAAACACAACTATAGAGTGTCTATGAACACTTACTTTACGTTCGTCGATTGGCCCCGATGAACACATCAGCCGTCCTAAACAAACGCACCCTGATCATTCCTAGAAAATGATCCTCGAACATCCAACACAATGATAAAAGCGCGCTATATAAAAAAAATCCCGAAATTTTGGTCAAGCACTTTCAGTTGGCTTAAAAATTGTCTCTGAAGAGATGCTCAGTTCACGCCATACAAGTCGAATAAGCCGAGAACCTATCGTGGACTTTAAATCGGTACGAATCAGGTTAAAATCGCAACAGGAAAACCAATGGACGGCTTGTCACCGCACAAACCTTACAACCGAGAGTAAACCTAGGTCTTGCCCTAAACCCAGCACACTGGTCTTTAACATCTCAAGACATTATATCCTAGATCCTAAAACATGTCTCTCCGTTCACATCTTAAACGTTTAGCGAAAACTCGTAACAGTATCTACGAAAAATCGACACACTAAACAAACTAACGAGATCGAACGTCAACTCAGGAATAAAAATGAGATGACAACTCGTATTTGTTTCAGAAACAACAAAGCAACTCGGTAAACCTTAATCATATTTTAAAACCGTAGAACGGTAGGGATTTAAAGCCACCAACGGCCAGTCCCGATAAAAATAATACAATGGTCATAACAGACCCACACAAAGTCTAAGAAAATAAAAGCCACACTCGGCCATTACATAAAGGAACAGGAATCCTCTTCCCACAAATACTAAGCTTCGGTCCTCACAGACCAAAGTCAAAGCCGCCGGACAGCGAAGCTCCCAATGAGTCCGCAGGGCAATCCACCTCTTCGCCATCACCATCAACCCCAGTCGAAACTTCCTCCGTATCAGGGGAAACCGGGACAGGATCCCAGAGTCCTCGAATCTTCTCGTCAGTCGGGGGAATGAGTGCTTCAGCATGGGCACAATCGTTCATGTCGCTCTCTACGGTATCCATTTTGTTCTTAAAAACGAAGCCGTCCATCTGCGCCTTCCAGAGGGTACCAACTGAACCGTGACATTCACGAAAATCGCCCTCCAAGGAGTAAGCTTCTTTGAGGTTCCCATATTCAGTCATGAATTGGGACGCACGTCCCTTCATCACCTCAGCGATCTCTCTCCTACCCTTCCTCTCTGCTTGACGAATGGCCTTGGCATAGTCCCTGGTCAGTTTTGACTCGCGCTCCGAAATCTTGCTTTGCAAACGCGCTAGATCTTTCTCCGCTTTCTCCGCCTTAAAACGATAGACCATGGCCTCCCTGTGACTAGTCTCGATTGCTGAGCCAAGCATGTTCAAACCCTGCAAGAGGTAGCCAGTGTGCTTGTTAAAGGAAAACAAAGAACGTGGGAAATCGTATAAAAAAACTAACCCCGTTAATCATACGAGATCCTTCGGCGACCACCTTGGACCTGCTCAATTCGTCCATAGGCGGGGGAATATCGAAACTCGGGGGTAAACCATCGAAAAAACCGTCGAAATCAGGAAGCGGCATATCACTCGAACCGCTGCCATCGCCATAGGCAAGATTTGGATCCCATCCTGGAAGAACCGAGTCGTCCACTGAAAATTCAATGTCTCTAAGGTCGATACCTTTACCCTTAGAAGGCGGTAAACTCGCACCCTCCACTGGATCATCACAGGAAACGGGGTTGTCAGATTCGGAGTCATCGTCGACCTCCCCACTGAACCCAAGGTCGGGATTCGCAAGTCTAATCGCAGCACGAACTCGCTTTGGTGAAAAGGAAGTCCAGAAGAACGAACCATTCCTGAGGAGGTCTCTTATCTCCATCACGTCCTCGGGGATTGGAAACAGAGGGTTGATGAAAGGACGATAGTTTGGCCTGCTTCGGAACAACGGAATGAAATTCTCCTCAACAGACATAGCGTCTATACGAACGAAGAAAAAGAAGGTCTCCCACGCGTTTGGATTGGAAGCAAACCCTTTGATCACCGACATGTAGTTACGAGGGACGAACCGGAAGCGATACGGTTTGGAAACCAGCTGCATCCTAAAGATCGATTCGAAGTAGTCGGTAGTAAGAGAAAGACCATGCTCGTAACTCAGAATGATAACGCCTATGAGGTGTTGAAGGCCGATGGGGGTCAGTTGGCTTATCGGGATTTTGAAACGATCCAACACGCAAAGTATGATCTCGGGGATCGGGAACCACAAGCGGCATCACACCAAGAAATACTCGTAGCAAGTAAAATACCCCTCCGGGGGGTTATCAGCATCCTCCCCCCGATGCGGAATTCAAAATTTCACCTCGTCAGGAATCTTGCCATACTCCCGAGCACGCTTAAGGAAATCGATGGTAGTGTGACTCAGCGCACCCCTCTTGATCTTGCGATGGTTCCCGATGGGAAAGGCTTTCTCGAGTGGAGGAGAAATTGAGCCGAATCTTGCTTTCCGTTGGGTAAGATGCGAACCTCTGAATTTTTTTTGCCAGACATTCTCTCTGAATTTTTTTTTTTTTTTTTATAAAAAAAAATCTATGAATGATGAGGAGAGAAAGAAAAAAACCTCTCAAAGTTTCTTATGAGAAGAGAGTGAGTGAAAAAATGAGAAGAGTTACCCCCTTCTTATAAGCATCAGAATTTACTATTTAACTGCGGAACTTTGGATATGAACTCCGTCCAACATTACTAACTCGCCATATCGCACGCCAGAATCTCGTCAAGAATCCTCGATTCTGACTGGCTGGGGGGCTAACTGTTGGGGTCAAAAACGGTCACGACGAAGTTAACACCCAAAGACTCCGTAAAAAATCGAAAGTTGATTTTTTTTTTCGATAAATTACTTCTCAAAGACGTATACAAAAGATTTTGCGGAAAAGATCTCATTTCGAACGTCGAAATGAGATTCATTTCTCAACGCCAACGAACAAATCACGAATCGGGCCAAACATGGACGTCCAAGAACTCGAATGGATCGGTTGCAACGTAGCGACCGAGCTCGAACCCAGCTCGGTCGCTATGTAGCGACCGAGCTCGAGCCAAGCTCGGTCGCTACGTAGCGACCGAGCAAGAACCAAACCTCGGTCTTATACGAAACAAACCGATGCACTCTCGTTCGAACTTCCGTGTCATTTTCTGTGAACCACGGCTGAACCATTCCTCGTATCATACCGATCAAAGTCATCACACGGAACTTATGATAAAAACCGCGGAAAGTTAGTTTTTTATCGAAGAAATCGTAATAAACGTATCAAATCGGAAAATGGCCCAAAGAGGTTCAAAACACGCTTTGAAACCCATTTACGATTTCGTTAACTAAAAGCCCATAAATCGTATGACGGTGTGTGCTTGGTTCGCAAGGAAAGATAAATATCAAGTTTCCTCGGATAAATGTCAAGTTTCCGAAGATAATCATGAAGATCGGAAAAAACGGAATATATCCATTTTTCGGGTTATGACGGCCTAAGGGCAGAAGGGGAAAGCACACACCAACCTAAGGAGGAGTATATAAGGAGTCCTAGGCGAGAGGCAGAGGGGGACAGCAAAAAAACTTAGAACTTAGAGCATTTACGCAATTTTTCGTTTTCATTATTCGAGCTGCGACTCAATTAGGGTTTTAGTCTAGGGTTTTAGAACTAGGAATCTCGCCGACAGCTCTCGAGCCAAGGCTATTACCATGTTGTAACGCTATTACCCTGTTGTAACACTCTTTTTTCGATTTCTTATTTTTATCGTTGTTATTCTCGTGTTCTGATCGCTTGGCGTGTGGTATCAGCAGATATCCGGGGCCTCTGGGAAATTAGGGTATCCCTAACCTTCCTAATTTAACGGAAATCGACAATGTGAATTTCGATTCCCACAGCGAACGGGTCGGAACCAAAAGGGTGCGAATGGAACGTGACCGAAAGGGTACGAATGGGTCGAGTCCGAAAAGGTGTGAACCACCAAAGGGTGCGATTGAGGGAAAGGCGCAATATGCTTTATGTAGGGCGTGGACCCACATGATTGCAATGTAATGCCGGTTATGTCAATACATGCTAAGTGGACGATGGCTTCTCATGACTAGTGGTCGGATCATGTTTCATGACGCTGGATCGACGGCCGAGCATTAGTATGGATGGTCATGTTGCTGGAGTAAGAGTATTGATGTGATGATCCTAGATATCAGCCTAGGTGTTGATAATCTAAGGATTGGCTAAGAGCCATGTCGATGAGTATGGCTAGTACTATGTGTTGTGAACCATAGGTACTAAGCCTAGGTGTAATTGTTCAAGGAAGGCCGTGTATGATCTGATCATGATTGAGTATGGACGACCTGAATCATAGATGATGGTTTGAGGTGTCGGAACTAACCTGATTAAGAATGCATCGGTTGGAAAGAACAAGACATATATGTTGTCTGGGTTAATGTTCCAAGGCCGGTCAGACAAGATGAAGACTCATCAGTTCTAAGTCATGTGAGGATGGTTGGTTGATTGACTTAGGATCTGATGGGCATTCTTAGTCCATAGTATGGACTTTTTACTATTGCCTATAAGGCAAAAGGATGTCGGATTGTGCATGAGCAGTCAAGGGCCAGATGCCTATCTCTTATCCGTCTGAAGACTTCTCAAAGGTTACTTGGTCTGTGGGGATGGTTGGTTGAATGACTAAGTAGCTAGGGGAACTGTTTATTGCAGGAATCAATATAAGGACCATGAAGGGACTTAATGAGTTCAATGGTTCGGACGATAAGCAAGAGCAGTCGAGTCAATGGAGGACCGATGAGCTAACAAGCTTCGTGGATGTGGCAAAGGTAAGATCTAGCAATTCTTGCATTGATCTAGATAGAATGATTTAAAGGAATGGAACCTCGGATTTGTATGACTTGGTTTGGATTTAGAATCGACCTTTAAGCTAGTTGGTAGTTGAGAGAACTAACCAAGGCTGAGGTGATTCGACCAGACAAGTGTTAGATTGGTTTTAGACCAATGGATAGTTAGAGAATATTCCGCTGCGTATATGTTGAAAGGATCTAAGCTATGAATGACTAAAGAAGTCTTTACCTAAGGTCTATGTGAGCCCTCGCCTATGGGCAATATTATAAATAAAGGGCGAAAAATTCAGAGGTTCGGTCCGGTAGAGGACCGAGCGACAGAAGGCATCGGCCGCGCCCTTGTCGGCCAGGATTGGGTCTTACAGGAATCATGGTGATTAGTGAGTAAACCACTTTTTGATTCATGGGTTAGAGAGACTAAGGGTGATTAGGCTAGATCTAAGGTGTTTTAGTATAGATCTATCTTGTTCCTTGCTAGTAGAGTACTTTTAATGCTATTTTAGGGCTGGCCACTCTAAAGTTGAGCTTTAGGCATTTCATGCCCGAAAAGTGTTCGATGAAATGCCTGAACCAACTCTCCTAAGCTTTTAACATTCTTTAACAAAGAGATTTGTTGTTAAAGGTGTTAAGATGGCTATTAGACTTGTTCTTATTGATTGCTTAGATAATATTCAACCTAAGAGATTAGATGCTTGAGTTATCTTTGCAAAGGAGCATTCATCTAGAGATAGAGTTTGTTTAGGATTGTGTCTAGGCCTAAGGTTGTTAGATTGATTGAAAGCTGCCACCTTTAGATTGAAACTTAATCACCCAAGTTCAATTCCCTTAGCCCATGAGTTCTCCCACCTCATAATCAAAGAAAGTTTCATCTTTTATTGCATTTTTAGCATTGTCTTAGTTCCAACATCATCTCACTTAATGGTTGCATTTAGATTAAGCATAGGCTTGCATTCTCTTTTCTTTTTGATCACTTATAACTGGTTTAACATCTCTTATATTACAACATTTGGTTAAGGTGAAAAGTCCTAGCATCAAATTGGCGCCGTTGCCAAATTTTAAGTTGATTGTGACATTGGGATTTAGTCACTTGCTTGAGACTAAATCAGTTTTCTTTTATTGTGTTATTGATTCTCCTTTTTCCTCTCCCTTTGCATTTCAGGTTTATGAACACAAGAAGCAGGGGTGCAACAAACCTGGTTCCCACTGTTGAAGAGATTGCTACACTTGAGAGGAAAATAGCAAGAAGGAGAAGAGAAGAAGAGCAGCAGGCTCACATTCAGAGGTTGGGGTTTGACATGGATGAACACCAGCATCAACCTCAAGACAGAGTTGCTCAAGATGGTAATGGTCAAGAAGCTGACGACCTTCGACCACAGCGCCAACAACAACACCCACAGTGGCCAGCTCGATCTATTGGTACCTATGACCGTCCCCACATTCATGGTCATAGGCTGGGCATCCGAGCACCAGCTGTGGAAGCTAACAACTTTGAGATCAAGCCAGGGTTGCTGAACGTGAGTGAGAACAACAAATACCATGGCCTGGCTGTAGAAGACCCATTTGATCACTTGGACAAGTTTGATAGCTATTGTGGCTTGTCCAAGATCAGTGGTGTGTCCGAAGATGCTTTCAAGCTCAAGCTGTTTCCTTTCTCTCTAGGGGACAAGGCACGCCAATGGGAGAAGTCTCTCTCCAGTGACTCCATCACCACTTGGGATAATTGTAAGAAAGCCTTCTTGGAGAAGTTCTTCTCTACATCAAGGATAGCCAAGTTGAGGAATGAGATCTCCAGCTTCCAACAGAAGAATCTGGAAAGCTTTAGTGAAGCATGGGAGAGGTTCAAAAGCTACCAGGCTCAATGCCCACACCATTGCTTTTCAAAGGAGAGCTTGCTGAGCACATTCTACAGAGGTGTTCTTCCTAAGTACAGAGCCAGATTGGATACAACCAGCAATGGATTTTTCCTGGGCAGATCTGAAGAGGATTCAGAGCAGCTGGTTGACAACATGGTGAAGAGTGATGAAAACCAGACAAAGAAGGAGATCAAATCCTTGCAAGAGAAGATGGATTTGCTTCTTGCTAACCAAGCCAAACATGAGCAGATGAACTTTGTGGGTGGTCCTAGTCAAGAGGCTCCTCCTAAGGTCAATGAGGTTAATGGTTTGGAAGGCCAAGAAGAGTTATACTTCATCAACAACAATGGTACGTGGTACATGAAGGAACCTAACTTTCAGTACAACAACTACCAGCAAAGGTCTTATCCTAACAACCAGCAAGGAGGATATCAGCCCAAGCAAAACACTCAGCAAGGGAACTTTCAGCCTAGGCAAAACATCCCTCCTTGTTTCAGGAATCAAGGCAATCAGTCTACTCAAGCTGAAGGCAGCTCTTCTCAAACTAAAGCTCCGGATTCAAGTATGGAATCCATGTTCAAGCAAATATTGGAAGCTCAGTCAATAACAACAAAGGACATTGGCCATGAGTTCAAGACTGTTCACTCCAAGATTGATAGTAGCTATACTGAGCTAAACAACACGATCAGAGCCTTGGAGAGCCAGTTTGCTTCTATGAACTCTTAGCCAAGTCGCCAACATGGGACATTACCTGGGAAGGCCGAGCAAAACCCCAAGGATCCAATGAAAGCAATCACCTTAATAAGTGGTAGAGAGTTGCCTCCAAGAGTTCTCACCAAGGATGGTGAAAAACAAGGTGGGGAGGTGGCCATCAACATTGATGATGAAGTTGTGATTGTAGATGAGAAGGTTGATGAAGAGATTCTGGAAAAAATTGTTGAAGCTAAGGGTAAAGGAAAGGTTGGAGAAGAGAAGAGGACAGTGAAACATGGTGAAGTTGCTACTCTAACAAAAGGATCTTCTTTTGTTCCTCCTCCTTATGAGCCTAAGCTACTGTTCCCTGAAGGTTCATGAAGCAGCTATTGGAGAAATACAAGGAACTCTTTGAGAAATAGATGAGTGAAGTTCAGGTCACAATGTCCATCATTGATGCTTTCATGCTAGTCCCTCAATACAGAAAGTTCTCGAAGGAAGCTGTAGCTGCAAAGAAGAAAGAGATGGAGGGTATGATGGTCCTTACTCATGAGTGCAGTGCCATTCTCCAGAGATTGACTATCCCTAAGAAGCTAGAGGATCCAGGATGCTTTACTCTACCTTGCACCATTGGTCCTTTGATGTTTGAGAAGTGTTTATGCGACTTGGGAGCTAGTGTCAGCCTCATGCCTTTATATGTTGCCAAGAAGCTTGGATTCAGCCAATACAAAAAGTGTAGACTCTCCTTGGTGTTTGCTGATCGCTCTGTTAAGTTTCCCATTGGTATCTTGGAAAACCTCCCTGTGATGGTTGGAAATTGTGAGATTCCAACAGACTTTGTGGTGCTTGAGATGGATGAGGAAGCTAAAGATCCCTTGATCCTTGGAAGACCATTCTTAGCCACAGCAGGAGCCATTATCGATGTGAAAGAAGGCAAGATTGATCTTCATTTGGGGAAGGAGCACACTCTCCACTTTGACATCAAGGAGATGATGAAGAAGTCAACTGTACAAGGCCAAGTGTTTTACATTGAAGAGATGGAAGCTCTGGCTGATGAACTTCTTAAAGAGTTGGCATTTGAAGAATTGGCAATTGAGGACCCTTTGCAACATGCTTTGACGATGGATAAAGAAGTCCAAGTGGTTGAGAACAAGGAAAGTGATGCTTATGTGAGAATGCTGGATTCTCATAAGAGGATTGATGGTGAAGCCCAGTACGAGGAGCTTACACATGAGGTTCACCAAGCTGCTTCAGCCACTCAACAAGAGGACAGTCATCAAGAGGATTGGAGTGAGCTCAAGGCACCAAAAGTGGAGCTCAAACCTCTTTCCCATGGTGTAAGGTACACATTTCTAGGCCCTAATGAGACTTACCCTGTCATTGTGAGTAGTGAGCTTACTGAACTTGAGCTTTCTCAACTTTTAAATGCACTTAAAATGTTTAGAAAAGCAATTGGATACTCACTAGATGATATTAAGGGGATATCACCTTCTTTGTGCATGCATAGGATACATCTTGAGGATGAATCAAAGACATCTATAGAGCATCAAAGAAGGTTAAATCCTAACCTGAAGGATGTTGTAAAGAATGAGATTCTTAAACTCTTAGATGTTGGTGTTATCTACCATATTTCAGATTCTAAATGGGTATCTCCTGTGCATGTTGTCCCAAAGAAAGGTGGTATCACTGTGGTTAAAAACGACAAGGATGAATTGATACCAACTGGAACCATAACTGGCCATAGGATGTGTTTTGATTATAGAAAACTCAACTCTGCATCTAGAAAGGATCATTTTCCATTGCCATTTATTGATCAAATGCTTGAGAGACTTGCAAATCGCCCTTTCTATTGCTTTCTTGATGGGTATTCAGGGTTCTTCCAGATCCCCATACATCCCAATGATCAAGAGAAGACAATATTCACATGCCCCTATGGCACCTTTGCTTATCGAAGGATGCCATTTGGGTTATGTAATGCTCCAGCAACCTTTCAAAGGTGCATGATGTCTATCTTCTCGGATCTCATTGAGGATATTCTGGAGGTATTCATGGATGATTTCTCTGTCTACGGATCTTCGTTTTCTACTTGTTTGTCCAACTTGTGCAGGGTCCTACAGAGATGTGAAGACACCAACCTTGTGCTGAATTGGGAGAAGTGACACTTCATGGTCAAAGAAGGGATTATGCTTGGGCACAAGATTTCAGAAAAGGGGATTGAGGTGGACAAAGCCAAGATTGAAGTGATGGTTAGTCTGCCTCCACCAAAGACAGTGAAAGACATCAGAAGTTTTCTTGGCCATGGTGAGTTCTACAGGAGGTTCATCAAGGACTTCTCTATGATCGCTAGACCATTGACCAGGCTGCTGTGCAAAGAAGCCACTTTCAGCCTTGATGTAGAATGTCTTGAAGCCTTCAAGAAGCTGAAGAATGAGCTTGTTAGTGCTCATATTGTCCAGCCACCTGATTGGGATCTCCCTTTTGAGATTATGTGCGACGCTAGTGACTATGCTGTTGGAGCTGTCTTGGGACAAAGGAAGGACAAGAAGATCCACGTGATATACTATGCGAGCAAAACCTTGGATGATGCTCAGATGAGATATGCCACAACAGAGAAGGAGTTGTTGGCTATAGTCTTTGCCTTTGAGAAGTTCTGAAGTTACCTTGTGGGCTCCAAAGTCATTGTATACACAGACCATGCAGCCTTGAGGCATCTTTTAGCAAAGAAGGATGCAAAACCAAGACTTTTGAGATGGATCTTGCTACTTCAAGAGTTTGATCTTGAGATCAAGGACAAGCCAGGAGTTGAGAATGGTGTAGCTGATCATCTCTCTAGGTTGAGAATTGAGAGTGACATTCCTATTGATGAAGGACTTTCTGAGGAGCAGATCATGGCTATCAGAGCAGTGGTTGCAGTTTGTGAGACTAGTAAGAAGATTGAGGAGGTCAAGGCATCTAATGAAAAGGAGCCTTGGTATGCTGATTTTGTGAACTACCTTGTCACTGGAAAGGAGCCATTGAATCTTGAGGGTTATGCTAAGAAGAAGTTCTACAAGGAGTTGAAGAGGTACTATTGGGATGAACCCTTTCTTTACATCCTTTGTAGAGACCAGCTCTATATAAGGGCAGTGGCCGAAGAAGAAGTTGATGGGATCCTCACACAATGCCATGGATCATCATATGGAGGCCACTTTGCTACTTTCAAGACAGTGGCCAAGGTTTTACAAGCTGGATTTTGGTGGCCACATATGTTCAAGGACACACAAGACTTCATTTCAAGGTGTGACTCTTGCCAAAAGAGAGGGAACATCACTAAAAGAAATGAGATGCCTCAAAACCCAATCCTTGAGGTGGAGGTGTTTGATGTATGAGGAATAGACTTCATGGGACCCTTTCCTTCTTCATATTGGAACAAGTACATCTTGGTGGCTGTTGAGTATGTGTCTAAATGGGTTGAAGCAGTGGCAAGCCCTACAAATGATTCTAGAGTGGTGGTCAAGATGTTCAAAAGCATTATCTTTCCAAGATTTGGAATGCCCAGAGTAGTGATAAGTGATGGAGGCTCACACTTTATCAACAAGCTGTTTGAAGGGCTTCTAAAGAAGAAGGGAGTGAAGCATAGGGTGGCAACACCTTATCACCCACAAACCAGTGGCTAAGTTGAGATCTCCAACAGGGAAATCAAGGGCATTCTAGAAAAGATTGTTGGGACTAAGAGGAAGGATTGGTCAGATAAGCTTGATGATGCACTTTGGACCTATAGGACAGCTTACAAGACTCCCTTGGGTACCACACCTTTCAACCTTGTGTATGGGAAGGCTTGCCACTTACCAGTAGAGCTTGAGTACTGTTGGGGTCAAAATCGTTCACGACGGAATCAATGACTGAAAGTCTCTGGAAAGTATTTCTCGAAACAAAAAGTCTTGTATGATTTGAAAAGAAGTCATACGAGATTTTCTCAAATTAGAATATCCACTCTCTGTTGGGATCGAAAACGGTTATCTTGAAATCAACGGCTAAGAGTATTTCTTACTTATGGGTTCTTCGTGAAACACTTCTTGAAAGTAAGATCGGAAGACGACGGGCGTGCGCGTACGAGATTCCCCGGGAAGATCGGTACAAAAAAAGGCGGATCAACCCAATCAAGGTTCGCTCGCCCAAGGGCGTCAAGATTCGATCACCACAAAAACCCTAAACACAAAAGAATCTGCCTTGGAACTTCAAAAAGGTCGTTCTCTCAAACCATGAGGAACCAGAAAACGATCAAGATATCAAATCGAAGCCCTCGCCGAGATCTTCGGAACGGCCGCCGGCGCCGGCTCCCCCGTGCTGGTCCCGGGCGCCGGCGCCAGCTCGCCCGCGCTGGTCCCGGGTGCCGGCGCCGGCTCGCCCGTGCTGGTCCCGGGCGCAGGCGCCGGCTCGCCCGTGCTGGTCCCGGGCGCCGGTGCCGGCGCCGGCTCTCCCGTGCTGGCCCCGGGCGCCGGCGCGTGCTCACTCGTGCTGGTCCCAGGCGTCGGCGCGAGCTCGTCCAAGTCCTGGCCCCGGGCGCCGGCTCGTCCAGCCTGTTCCCAGCCCGTCCAATTTGGATCGTACATCGTGGCTTCCGTGAAGTCGTAGCACCTTAGCTACAGACCTAGTGTTCCTCGGTTCAACTCGATTGGAGTTATCCTCGAAGTTTTACAACTAGAGCTAGGAAGGTTGGTTCTTCCGCAAAATGTATCGTGTAAAACAAAGACGATCGACTCGAACATCGATTCTTTAGGCTATACGATTTATTTTGCGGAAAAGATAATCTTTCCGAGAAATCGTATGAACGTTCGAGGCCTTGAAGCGTGTCCACGGACTCACTTACGATTTTGAAGATCCAAGCCCAATAGGAGCTATGATGATTTATCCTAACTTATGGAAGTAGGATAAATGCTAAGTTTCCGCGAATAAATGTCAATACTCGAGGATAACTACGAAGATCGACGGAAAATGGAATATTTCCAAAAGAGATAAACTTGGGCCCAAAGGCGAAAGGTTAAACGGGGCCGCCGACCTAAAACGACTATATAAGGAGGGCTGGAGCAGAAGAGAAAGGGATCCGAGATTGGAGACCTAGAGAGCTCCTGTTAGCTGATAGAACTTATAATTTAGGCGGTTAGACTAGCAAGGCAGGCCCTAGAACGTCTGGCCGCCTCCTGCTCGCAAATCTCCTCTCCTCTCGGAAGGATCGGACAATTCTTTTACTCTAGAGCTCGGCACTTAGAAACCCTAGGCATCATTCCCGACATGCCTGTTTCTATAACCCACGCTCATACTAGACGAACCCGCCCAGACGGTTCGATCTCTTGTTCAATTCTATCTAACCGAACTACGTCCGACTTGATCCTCGAAAGGGGTACGTAGGCAGCCTTTCTTAAAGTCCAGTCCCAAATCTTAACAAAACCTTTTCCGCATTTATTTGGTCACTTGTCGTTGGCTCTCACAGAGAATCCGGACCTCAAGGAAAAAAGGGTTTTCGTTGCTTTACTCCATTATTATTCATTAAAATCGACGGTGTGAATTTCGATTCCCACAGATTGGCGCTAGAAGGAGGGTGGGACGGATTACTCTTACTCTCAAGGCCACAAAACGCTTGACCGAAGCGATGTCTAGAAATATGAAAGACAAAACTCGTAGCTCTCATCAACGTTGGTAAACAACTTTAGCGTAAATACTCCTACGGCCAACGCTTATACAAACGCCGTAGCGCTCGAGAAAATAGAAAAACGTAGTCGCGGTTTTTCGCCACAGGAAGAGCACGAAAACGAGCTCGCAACTTCTCAATAAAAACAGAAACGGCAACGATAAAATCTATCAAACCCCAAGAAATTCGTCTAAATACCGAGTTTTAGAAATCTTGACGAGTAGGGGTTCGACCGAAAACATTTTTGAGAATTTCTCGGAAAAAGAAAACTCGTTCTCCCCAAAACCATGGAGAAACCCTAAATTACTCGCAGACGAGAAAACAAATAAGCGAAACGGGTTACCCGACGGACACTTCCCTGGGTGCCGGCGGCAGCAGCCAGGACACGGCCCCGGGCCCCGGCGGCTGCGCCCACGTCACGACTCTGGGCGCCGGCGACTGGACCCACGCCACGGGCCCGGGCGCCGGCAGCTGCGCCCATGTCGCGGCCCCGGGCGCCGGCGGCTGGACCCGCATCACGGCCCCGGGCACCGGCTGCTGCGCCCACGTCGCGGCCCCGGGCGCTGGCGGCTGGACCCGCGCCACGGCCCCGGGCGCTGGCGGTTGCGGCCATACCGCGTCCCGTGCGCCGGGCTGCGGGTCGTTCGGCGAGGGTGGCTAATTCCTCGTGAAACCATCCCAACACTAGTCCAATCAAGTACTTTGCATCCTCGCTCAAAGCCACGTAGTACAAATCCTTAAAACCGTGAATCGAAAACCCCCGTTTCGTTTCGTTTCGATCGGAACAATCGGGAAAGTTACGAAAAACTCGAAAGGTTTGGTTAACAAATGGATTGCAATTCATCGTATAAAACGATCATGGTTATTCTGAAACACCAATCATCTCGACTATACGAGGAATTGGGATTCATTCGGAAGACCGATACCATGACGGAGTACTTTCTCGTAAAATCATAGCTTGACGAACTAAGGACCTCACTCGAGTAACGTCCTGCTCATAGTGTCTAAAAACGCCCACCTTATCCATCTTCGAGTTATCTTCTACTCCCCCTCCCTTTGTTTCAATGATTATGTAATGTTCCATCGAGCACATGGTCAATTTAACCAGCTGTAAAAAGAAACAAGAACAGGAACTTGGGCGTTGATATCTCTCTCTCGCTCCGATAACCTTGTTAGAATTTCGTCGAAAATCAATTCTCGTTCAGTATCTGACTTTTCGAAATCCTTTGACAATGAATTGAAAGTGGCCATTCCTAAACGCCTAATAAACTTTCGATAAATTACTAACTCATACTCGCAAGAATCCTTCGATGAAATACACACCCGGTCTTGTAAAAACTAACGCTACGAAAATTGAAACTCGGATTAGAAGACATGAAACAAAGAAGAACGGACAAGAGGCGATCTCGAATAATCGATGAGAGTAAGGTACGTCCGACTTATAAAATTTTGTCAAGGTTTTAATTTTTCGTAGGACGGGAACGAAAACGTCTTGAAAACTGCCGTAGAATTTAGGGAACTTAGAACCTAGGTGGATAGTCTAGCAAGCTAAGTCTTAGGCAAATTTTTCAGTCTTGTTCCATTGTTCCTTGATTGTCCAGGCAGAACATGCAAACCGATCTAGTCTCTCGAAAAACCGAGAAACGATCGCCACGCATTCTAAAGCATACTCATCCCGCTTCCTAAAAGAAAGAAAAAACGTATACAAGCCTTCGAAAGAACGGTTAACCCGTTTTCTTTCGTAAATAAAAGAAGGAGTAGGTAAGTATACTATACTCGTATATTTCCATCCTTGAAAACTTTTTGCTTCAGCATCAAGACAGCGCTTTTGACAAAGCAAACTCTTGCAGCAATAAGATTCGTCTAAAAAATGCTAGCGGCATAGCCCAACCGTTACAAACATAGTCTTGAAAACTCTACGTCGTCTCTCGTCGCAAACTCGCGACTAGAAACGTGTACCAACGTCAGACTAATAGCAGGACGGTGAACTACGAAAATAACAAAATAACCTTCGGTAAAACTCCATGAGTAATTCGAAGCAACTTTCGTCCAAAGGTCGAAATCATAGCGGAAACATCTCCCGTGTAATCCGCGGAAACATCGCTACTTTGACAATCTGCGATTTTCTATGAAACCGGTCATCCATTACTTTCGTATAACAAGAACATTTTAAACAAAACAGCCTATGGAAAAAACATGATCGGTCTCATGCAAAACGACTTCGCAGTACGCAAAAGTGAATGAGGAAAACATAATCCGTGGTCGCAAATATCGCAAGTAATTTGTGAGAAACACTCTCCAGTTTCCTTACGAAAACCCCCTCTTACATCACTTTTACAAAAAATCCTCTGTATGGTCGAGTCAATCATACAAAGCAACTTTCGTAAAATAAACATAATGGGTCCAACGGGTAACTGTCATAGACAGTTTTTGCTCCACAAGGTTTCTGACTCCTGCTTTCACTCCCCGCGGTTACGTCCGAGCAGGAAATAATCACGCAGACGAAGCCGCACGTGTCCTGCGTCGATCCCTTAAACTTTGTCCCCCCCCGGATAAAATGAAACGATTTTCATGCAACCAAAAAAAAAAAAAATTTACGAACCATTCATCGTATAATTGAGACCTAATGTGGAAGATCGTTTCTAAAAGCCATCAGCCATAACTCAGAAAACTCCGCTATGATTGGCATGTCTATCTCGGCAAACGTTATTTGGCCCTCGGCCAACTACGCCTTTCCGTAAAGCCCGGACCTGAATTCGGCATCCCCATTAAGGACAATCGTAAACCAACATGACCTTAATAAGGGTCATGGTCTGATCGTTTACCAACAACTTCCTTGGCTATACGGCTGAATCTAGCCTCCATGCCAATCCAAAACTACTGAGCGACCACTGCTCCAATCGCTTAACGGCTAAAACAACAATCCACGATTTGTTCATAGAACGCCAAGTGACTATTACGCAAGCAATTTGTCGTATAACCCAGAATCGGAAAATCATACGATAAATTCTTCATACCAAAACTCAGTCCTAGCAACCATATGGTTAACGGAAGATTTAAACTTATCATCAATCGATTAAGTTCTATATGCCCCGTAAAACACGGCATGAAAAGAAACATTCGTAACAAAGCTTCTAGAGCTATACGAGTCATTCTTAAAAATACACAAAATAAATCCCTCGGGAGGCCAACACTTCACGAAGCACAGTGGAGGAAGACGCTCCTTCCCTGGAACAAATTTACGCGACCCTTCGGTCCAAATTCCTCGATAAAAAATCGAACAATTCAGCGCCAAAAATGAGACAACAGTTTTTTGGCTGCGAAAATTCGCAAAAAATCTCCAAGCCCGCGAACATTTCAAACACGAAGTGCGGCACAAGGAAAACTCAACCTTTGGCACTGCGAGACGTCGCTAACGCTCGAAGGATATTTTTTCCTCAAAACGTTCCAGACGAAATTCTCGTCTCAGGAACTCTAAACTGTAACACACCTTCAAAACGGTATCATATCGTTGTTGCTGATCACAACAAACGAACTCTAACGTCCTAAACAGACAATAGCCGCCTTTAAAAGAGTAGGCTCTCTTACATCCGACAAAGATAACATAGCGCGCTATACAAGAAAACCGAAATTTTGTTTAGCACTTCCTAACGGGAGTAGCTCGATTCGTACCCAGACAAATCATATAAGCCGATAACACTTCGCGGATTTTAAAACGGTACGAGTCAGGTTAAAATCGCAAACAGGCAAAACGAAAGCCGATTTGTCATCGCAAAGCCTCAGTCCGAGAGTAAACCTAGGTCTTGCCCTAAACCCAGCCTTGCTGGTACTTAACATCTCACAGACATAGTATCAACACCCGATACGAGGTCCCAAAACTTGTCTCTTCGCTTAAGTCTTTCCGTTTCACGAACCTTCGCGTAAATCAGTAAACCGCGAAAAATCTCGCTTTGTATAATCGATGGATACAGTGATCATCTGAGAGACAGGAATGATACGACAACTCACATCCTGTTCCTCTAACTTCGATAAACAGAAGTTCTTTCAACTTTATAAAAACCACGATTTTATAGATTTGAGCAAACACTTTTTAACAGGCCAAACTTGGCCAAAATAAATAGCCTCCGAGGCTACTCTTGCGGCCGACAAAGGTCCAATAAGAAATACTATCAACAGCAACATGCTCGAAATTCTCTACACTACACATAACTAGACGATAAAGTCTCGCTGGAAAACATGTCACAAGGGTCTTAAACTCCAAAATGAACTACGGAAGGCTTGATCCCTTCGACAAGGGTACGTAGGCAGCCTTCCAAAGGCGCAGCCCCAATCTTACCACTTTCAACGGAGCCTTTCAACCATTAGTTCCGCATATCATACCTGACATGTCTTACCGCTCGCAAGAACATCGCAGAGGTTCTAACGAGCTGGGGGGCTAACTGTTGGGGTCAAAATCGGTCACGATGGAATCAATGACTGAAAGTCTCTGGAAAGTATTTCTCGAAACAAAAAGTCTTGTATGATTTGAAAAGAAGGTATACGAGATTTTCTCAAATTAGAATATCCACTCTCTGTTGGGGTCGAAAACGGTTATCTTGAAATCAACGGCTAAGATTATTTTTTACTTATGGGTTCTTCGTGAAACACTTCTTGAAAGTAAGATCGGAAGACGACGGGCGTGCGCGTACGAGAGTCCCCGGGAAGATCGGTACAAATAAAGGCGGATCAACCCAATCAAGGTCCGCTCGCCCAAGGGCGTCAAGATTCGATCACCACAAAAACCCTAAACACAAAAGAATCTGCCTCAGAACTTCAAAGAGGTCGTTCTCTCAAACCGCGAGGAACCAGAAAACGATCAAGATATCAAATCGAAGCCCTCGCCGAGATCTTCAGAACGGGCGTCGGCGCCGGCTCGTCCGGCGCTGGTCCCGGGCGCCGGCGCCAGCTCGCCCGTGCAGGTCCTAGGCGCCGGTCCCAGGTGCCGGCGCCGGCTCGCCCGTGCTGGTCCCGGGCGCCGGCGCCAGCTCGCCCGCGCTGGTCCCGGGCGCCGACTCGAACATCGATTCTTTAGGCTATACGATTTATTTTGCGGAAAATATAATCTTTCCGAGAAATCGTATGAACGTTCGAGGGCTTGAAGCGTGTCCACGGACTCACTTACGATTTGAAGATCCAAGCCCAATAGGAGCTATGACGATTTATCCTAACTTATGGAAGTGCGATAAATGCAAAGTTTCCGCGAATAAATGTGAATACTCGAGGATAACTACGAAGATCGACGGAAAATGGAATATTTCCAGAAGAGATAAACTTGGGCCCAAAGGCGAAAGGTTAAACGGGCCGCCGACCTAAAGCGACTATATAAGGAGGACTGGAGCAGAAGAGAAAGGGATCCGAGATTGGAGACCTAGAGAGCTCCTGTTAGCTGATAGAACTTATAACTTAGGCAGTTAGACTAGCAAGGCAGGCCCTAGAACGTCTGGCCGCCTCCTGCTCCCAAATCTCCGCTCCTCTCGGAAGGATCGGACAATTCTTTTACTCTAGAGCTCGGCACTTAGAAACCCTAGGCATCATTCCCAACATGCCTGTTTCTATAACCCACGCTCATACTAGACGAACCTTCCCAGACGGTTCGATCTCTTGTTCAATTCTTTCTAACCGAACTACGTCCGACTTGATCCTCGAAAGGGGTACGTAGGCAGCCTTTCTTAAGGTCCAGTCCCAAATCTTAACAAAACCTTTTCCTCATTTATTTGGTCACTTGTCGTTGGCTCTCGCAGAGAATCCGGACCTCAAGGAAAGTAGGGTTTTCCTAGCTTTCCTCCATTATTATTCATTAAAATCGACGGTGTGAATTTCGGTTCCCATAAGTACAAGGCATTGTGGGCTGTGAAGCTGCTGAACTTTGACATCAAGAGTGTCAAGGAGAAGAGACTCTTTCAGTTACATGAGCTTGATGAGATAAGGATGGATGCTTATGAGAACTCAAGGATCTACAATGAGAAGACCAAGGCCTTTCATGACAAGCACATCCTCAAGAGAGAGTTCAAGGGTGGAGATCAAGTTCTTCTCTATAACTTTAGACTGAAGTTATTTCCAGGAAAGCTCAAGTCAAAATGGTCTGGTCCATTTGTGGTTAAGGAAGTGAAGCCTTATGGAGCAGTTGTGCTTTGGGACAAGCAGGGTAATGATTTCACAGTGAATGGACAGAGGGTCAAGCAGTACATGGCCACCTTGCCAAAGGAGATTGGGACATCAACCCCACTCTCTGATCCTCCTCCAGCCTAATCTCAAAGAAGGCAAAGTCAAGCCAGTGGATTTTAACAAGCTCACTTGGGAGGAAGTCCCATGTCTATCCTTGTAAATATTGCATTAGGATTTCTTTTTCGAGACATTTGGATGAAGCGTGATGAGTCTGGTTAAGATGGTTTGAATAAGGCTTGGAAAGGCTGAAAAATAAGGTGGAACAGCCTGGAACTGAGATCAGGACAAGCCGGCCAGCCTGTGGTCGAGAATGCTCGGGTGGCGTATCCCGGGGGGAGCTACCCGCGCGGGAATGATGGTTCGATCAGGACGGACACGCGCGGCCAGCTTTGCGCGAGCCGGATGACCCGCGCGGGATGGACGACTTGTTCGAGAACCGGAACGCGCGGCTGCTTGTTCGCGGGATGGCACACCCGCGCGGGAAGTGAGCATTACGGACGTCCGGAATGTGCGGGCGTATGTGCGCAGGACGGACGACCCGCGCGGGATCGGAATGCAAGGGACAGACGCGCGACCTCCTACGCGCGGGATAAGACAGATGCGCGGGGCAGAGCGTACGGACGCTGGACGCGCGGTTAAGAAACTAGCGGGTTAGCCGCCCCAACCCGACCCGCGCACGACCCGGCCGACAACCCAGGTATGATTTCTTCTTCTTTATTCGACCCGACCCGACAATCCAAGATCCGAACCGACCCAGCTCGCAAATAAGACCTAATTTCATCCCTTCTCCATCATTTCACCTCTTCTTCCCAAATCTAAAAACCTCTCTAGCCTCCAGACAACAAAAACACCATATCTCACTCAAATCTCCACCAAATCATTCTATTCTTATACCTACACCCAAGTCTTCACCCTCTTAGTCTATTTTCTTGAGTCCATTCATCGTTTCCATTCATCCACAGCAAGGTATGGTTTCTTTTAAGTTCAAATTCGTAATGCTCATGAATCCTAAAAATTTGAACTTGAAATTTGACCATTTTCTTGCTAGATTCTTGTGAAATAGACTAGGGAATGCTTATATATCATGCTGGGTAGTTGATTTCATCCTGGAATTGATTTGAAATTGAACTTTGGGAAATTAGGGTTCATGAGATTTGGGGGTTTTTCACTAATTGTTAAATTGGGGTTGATTGTTGGTTAGATTGGTTGGCTAAGCTGTTCTAGAGCTTGATTAAGGTGCAATTTCAGTCTGATTGATGATTTCTCTTGAGTTTGGCTTGATTGAGATTCCCATGCTTGATGATAGGACTTTTCTAGAGTCCTAATCAAATGATGTAGTAAATAAGATTGTCGAACCAGTTCTAAGTGACCACAAAGCAAAGGGAATACAAGTCTATGCTTAATCTAAATGCAATTAATTAAGGAGATGATTATTAAACTAAGGAAATATCTAAAATGCAAGAAAATATAAAGCTTACTTTCTTATGAGGAGAATGAGACCCATGGATGTAGAGACTTGATCTCAAATGATTAAGGTTCAATCCAAGATGCCAACTTTTCAATCAATCTAATTCCTTATGCCTAGACAAAAAAACTAAGCAAGCTCTATCTCTAGATGAATGCTCTTTTGCAATGATCACCCAAGTACACCAAATCTCTTAGGCTGTAATCATCAAAGCAAGCATAAAGAATGAGTCTAATAGCAATCCTAGCTTCTTTGACAACTAATCTCTTTGGAAATTCAAGCTAAAAGCATAGATGAGTTGGTTTAGGCATTTCATAGAACACCTTTCGGGCATGAAATGCCTATGGCTCTATGTTTGAGAGGCCAACCCAAATATAGCATTAAGAACACAAAATCAGTGCAAGGAAAGGATAGATCTAACACTAAGCACCTTGGATCAACACTTAATCACTCTCAATCACCCTAACCCAT
The DNA here is from genome assembly GCA_018703725.1 of Brassica juncea. Lineage (NCBI taxonomy): Eukaryota > Viridiplantae > Streptophyta > Magnoliopsida > Brassicales > Brassicaceae > Brassica > Brassica juncea. The sequence continues at coordinate 26,799 of JAATWR010000080.1, forward strand.
GGATCTTAAATGGATCTACTCACTAATCCACATGCTTACTCTTAAATCCATGAGAGATTTAAGCTTAAACATGTAGAGAAAGAAAAGAGATGAAATTAAACAATCAAGAACACAAGATGAGATTAAGATTCAAAGATAAAACTTTCTCAAAGGTTTGTGTTCTTAGAAAGAAAATAACATAAGTCCCAAATTAGGGATAACATGAGTATTTATACTTGGCTTAAAAGCCCTAGAAACATAAAACAAAATTACTAAAATGTCCTTGAGCCAAATTGGTCTCAACCAATGGGAAAAGGAGGAGAAATTCGGTCAGGGTTGAACCAGCATGGTCTAACCCGGTCTGGCCACCTCGGTCCAAGTTTGTCTTGGTTGCTGTCCAGCCCGTCCGGGTTCAGTACCCCGGTTTCTTCTTCCCGGCCGTCCGGGTGTCCCTTGATCCATCTCTGCCGACCGGGTGTCCCTTCCCGGACTGATCTACCCGGTCTGGTCTCCACCAGCACCACTCAAACGACCGGGTGCCTCTCCCAGGCCTAGTCATCCCGGACCACTTCCATCCAGCTGCTCTTTTCCCGGCCGGCTGCTTGAACCCGGACGTCTCTACCCGGCCAGCCTGACATGCTTCAGGTGAATTGATCATAACTCCTCCAATACAGGTCCAAATGACTTGAAACAACTTCTATTGGAAAGCTAACTCAAATTTCTGTGTCTCCACAATATCTTAGCCGCAGGAGACATTTCTAAGGTCTGTCCATGCTCATCTTTGTCTTGACCAGATCATGTATTTGACTTCTCTTTTCATGGCCAAACTTGATTCTTGTTGGGGTCAAAATCGGTCAACGACGAAATCGTCACCCGAAAGTCCTCGGAAGAAAACTAAGTGACGATCGAAACAGAGAAACGGGTCGTCACTTGGAAAAACTAAGTAACAATCGAAACCGAGAAACGAATCATCACCTGACGAACTTACGGGAAGGCACGAACGGACTGTGAGCCCCGGGGATCGACGAAGGCGAGCAACAGCGGCATCGACGGATGTGGGACATGGCACGGGCGGTACGGCGCCTGGCGCCGGCGGCAGACCGACCACGCCGCGCCAGGCGCCGGCGGCAGACCGACCACGCCGCGCCTGGCGCCGGCGGCAGGCTCGTCCTCTCCCTTCTGGCGCCGGCGGCAGGCCCGTTGTCTCCCGTCTGGCACCGTCGGTAAGGGTCCTGGCGCCCATCCGTGCAGTCGTCTCGTGATCTCGGGCAACGACAACGTCTTGGTCTCTTAAACCCATGTTCGGATTGTTTGAGAAACACGACGATTCTTCCGCAAAGCCTTCTCGATTGTTTAACAAAGTTCATACTTTAAAATCTAAGTTCGAAGCCTCATTTCTCTAACCCTCAAAGACGGGAATTCTACGAATCCAAGTCCATCTCGATCCCGATACTCGAGAAATCTCGGAAGACCATAAAAGATTCGAATGATGAATGGATTTCGATTCATCATATAAAACGATCACGGTTATTCTAAACACCAATCATCTCGACTATAGGAGGAATTGGGATTCCTTCGGAAATGCTGAAACCTTCGAAGACTATTTTCTCGAAAAACCATAAAAATACCTAAAAAGCCCGACATGACCAAAACGGCCCACTTACGATTTTCCGAAAAGGAAGGATAACTATGACGGTTTATCCTTATCCTCACATAAGAGATAAATGTCAAGTTTCCAGAAGATAAATGTCAAGTTTTCCGAAGATAAATGTCAAGTTTCCCGATAAACACGAAGACGGACGAAAATGGAAAAATCCCGATTCAGCCCGAAGGAAGATAGACCGTCTTAAGAGGAGTATATAAGGAGAGCTTTGGGCGAGGAGCAAATGATCACAAAATATCCAGAGCAATTTAGCACTTAGAGCAAATTCAGCATTTCTTTTCTGTTTTCACTAGCGAGCTGTGACTCAACTAGGTTAGATTTAGGCGGCTGGACTAGCGGACTATTCGACAGCTCTTTTAGCCGATTTCTTTACTTGTTGTTCACGCTCAAACGCGAATTCGGAAATAAGATCTCTTTCGCTCTATTTTTACGATTTTTATTTTACAACTTAAATTCGCATTGATTGTGTCGTGTGGGGCCCAGCAGATATCCGGGACCTTCAGGGAAGGTTAAGTTTACTTGGCTTTCCTCCAAATAAAACGAAAACTCGACAGTGCGAATTTTGGTTCCCACAGTTCGGCGCTAGAAGGAGGGGGAGGGGGGTTACGGATCTATCTATCTCGCAACTGCACACGTTCGATCATGTCTACTGACGCCACCAAAGACCAGCCAACGCTTGACGGAACACCCGTCGATGCCAACGTTGAGAAGACTCCAACTGGAGATACGTCCACAGTCACTGCTGATGCAAACACTGAGACGCTCAGACAGATGAAGGAACTCTTCACCTCCGCCCAGGAGCGGGCGGAACAACAGGACAAGCTGATAACCTCGCACACAAAACAGGTCGGCACCTTAACTGTAAGGAGCAAGCTGCCGCGCGGATCCACCAAGGCACGGCGCGGCAGAAGACTCAACTTCGGATCTCCTGGAGAACGAGAAAAAGATGCCCCGAAAGAGTCCACTCCCGAACGACCTCGCAGAACCTTCCACCCCCGGCTACGGGAAACAAGGAAACCGATGTCGAGCACATCAATCTGGATATCAGCGACCAATCGGATCCTTCCGATGAAGACGCTGACATCCACCCCAGGAGGACCCGAAGCCAGTCCTCTCGGCAGACGGTATCCTTCGAGAGGCCCATGACAGAATAGGAGGAAGACCTCTACTGGATTGAGCAGGAAGAACTCGCGGAGGATCAAGCTCGGATCCATCGCGACCAGCGCCGACAAACTCGGAGAAACGCTGGTAGCAATAACGAGATCCATAATCTCCACGAATCTCTCAAAAAGACCGTGGCCGAGGTGAAAGCAGTGAAATCACAAATTCACCAGGCGACCACTTCCGCCCCCGAGATCGATAGACTTCTCGAGGAAGCACGGAAAACGCCATTCACCGCTCGGATCACGGAAACACACATCTCAGACCCAGGGAAAATCAAAATCCCGGTCTATGACGGTACTACGGATCCTAAGGCGCACCTGCAGTCTTTCCAGATCGCAATGGGTAGATGCAAACTCCCGGAGCGCAAACGAGATGCGGGTCATTGTCTTCTCTTCGTCGAGCACATCAAAGGTGCTGCGCTCGAATGGTTCTCCCGGCTCAATAGGAACTCCATCGGAAGCTTCCGCCAATTGGCCTCGGTGTTTCTCAAACAATACTCCATGTTCATGGACAGAGAAACGTCCGACGTGGACCTATGGAGTCTAGCTCAGAAGGAAGACGAGTCGCTCCGCGACTTCATGCGAAGATTCAAACTGGTGATGGCCAGAGTAACGGGCATCAGCGACAATGTCGCAATCGACGCCCTGAGGAAACTCTCTGGTACAAGTCGAAGTTTCGAAAGTGGATATTACTGGAAAAGCCGCGGACAATCCAAGATACTCTCCACAAAGCAACGGAATTCATCATCATGGAAGAAGAGATGAAGCTTCTATCGCAGAAGCACGGATCCCAGAAAACCGCATCCAAGAAGAAACCCACTCGTAACGACAAGTATGTCCATCACGAAGGGGATGAAGTTCAAGGCGAGCATAACTACGCCATCAATCGGGAGCAGGGTAAAACCTCTGGAAACACCTGGATCAGGAACCAGTTCAAGGATAATTCCTACTGCGAATTCCATGATACCCGAGGTCACTCCACCGCCAATTGCAAAGTTCTCGGCGCCAGGCTCGCCGCAAAACTTATCTCTGGCGAGCTGTCCAAATTCAAGAGCATCAAAGACCTGCTCCTGGACTCCGACCGCCCAAAAACCGATAGGGCCACTTCCGAAAACAACGCACCCGAAAGTCAATCGGGCGAGAAACGCGGAAGGAGACAGGACGAACAGGGAAACAACAACAGCCGCCAGAGGATAAACATGATCATTGGAGGATAGCAGTTCTTCCAAGACTCGGTCTCGTCGATCAAAGCTTATGGGCGGAAAGCCGAGACAAGTTCTAACTGGGTCCAAAAGGATGACCTCCCCAACGACTTGATCGTTTTTGAGGAAGAGGAAACCATCGGAATCGACAAACCTCATTTCGATCCTCTCGTCATCGACTTAGTGATCCAGGATCTCGAAGTTGGCCGCATCCTTATCGATACAGGAAGTACGGTCAACATTATGTTCCGCGACACTCCAAAGGATGAACATCCCGCTCAGCAAAGTCGTCCCGGAACCGAGACCTCTTACGGGATTCTCAGGCGTCACCTCCATGACCCGCGGAAGAATCCGGCTCCCTGTTATGGCCAAGGAAGTCACAAAGATCGTCGAGTTCGTCATAGTCGACAACCCCGCAATCTACAACGTGATTATGGGAACCCCCTGGATCAATTCCATGAGAGCGGTACCATCCACATACCATCTCGGCATCAAGTTCCCAACTAAAAACGGAACTGCAGTAATCTGGGGAAGTCAGAAACAGTCGAGGCTCTGCTTCCTGGCCGAGCACAAACTACGTAAGAATCGGAACGCCCCAACGGCTAACCCGAAACGAGTAAAGGAATCACGAGACATTCCCGAGAACTCGGAAAAGGATGATCCAAAGGCATCCAAACAGGCAACGGCTGCAGACAGCGAGAACGTCTCAGAGCCCATCGCCATAGTAGCGGATAATTCAACCCTTGAACATGCTACCAATCTAGCTATTACGGTCGAAGTAGCAGCACCCAAGGAATAAAAATGTCCGCAGCAACAATCAGAACTACGAGATGGCTTGATCCTCGAAAGAGGTACGTAGGCAGCTTGTCGTATCCCAGCAAGTTCAGCTATCCCCTTCGCCAAAAAAGGGGTGGGTACGTATACTCTTATACTCCCACAAAAATTCGTGCATGGACATGTACTCGAAATTTTTGAAATTTTTTATTCTTTCTATCTATTTTTTATGCTCACTTAATATAGTAAACGCGTAAACACTTCGGAAAAACGAAAATCATATCTTCAAAAGAAACGCGAGACGTCGCAACTTCTGAAAAAGATAACAAAACTCGTATCATCCGCTAAAACAGTCCACCTGCGACTTAAAAATAACTTACGCCCGTCGATTGGCCCCGACGAACGCACACAGAAACGTTTCACTCAATACAAACTCGTAGTCAGACCTATAAGGTCCTCTTACATCCGACAAGGATATCATAGCGCGATATACAAGAAACCCAAAATTTTGGTTTAGCGTCTCGGATAATCTCCGAAGATAGCTCGATTCTTTTAACTGAAGTCAAATAAGCCGGCGACTAGTCGCGGACTTTAAACGAAAAGAATCAGGAAGAAATCACTAACAGGCAAAACGAAAGCCGATCAGTCATCGCACAGCCTTAAAGCTGAGAGTAAGCCTAGGTCTTGCCCTAAACCCAGTCTTGCTGGATCTTGACATCTCACAGACATAGTATCGTATACGAGATCCCAAAACATGTCCCTTATCGCTTACACCTAAAACGCTCGCTAAAAAGTAGCATACGGACAAAGCGACAAAAAGAGTTAGGATACGAAGTAACTACTCGCATTCTTCCCTCTACACTTGACGAAAGTATAAATCAAAACAAAAGACAAAATCTCGCGAATTTTTATATATTCATAAGGCCGCAAAAACGGCGGGATTCTAAGCCACCAACGGCCAGTCCCAAAAACATAAGAATGCAACCTCCAACGGTCGCAGAATAAACTCTTAAAAACGGCCACACACGGCCAAACATACAACTCACAAAGAAAAGTCAATATCGAGAAATCCAGACACGGAAATCCCGAATGAACCCGCAGGCTGGTCCACTTCCTCATTCACACCTTGGGAGTTCTCGCCACCCTCGGCGTTCTCATCAGCTCCGGCCTCCACCGTATCCTCGGAAACCTCGATAGGCTCCCATAGTCTCCGGACTCTTTCTTCGACTGGAGGAACCAAGGATTCAGCATGAGCACACTCGGCCATGAAATCCTTCATCTCAGAAATCTCAGAATCAAAGGAGAAATCCGGGTTCTGAGACTTGTAAAGATTTACGACCGAGCCCCGGCACTCGCGGAAATCGCCAACAAACTCCTGAGTATCTTTGAAACATTGAAACTCAGCAGCAAACGATTCCGCCCATCTCGCCACCTCGGCTGCGACCATCCTCCTTCCTCTCTTTTCCGCCCGAACAAGGGCTCGAGCATGAAGCTCTGCTTGCTTTGCGTTCTGCGCCTCTACCTCTTGTCGGAATCGGAAGAGCTCTCGCTCAGCTTCTTTGGTCTTGATATTAGCAATCCTAGACTTGCGGAAACTTGAGTCAAGCGCATCGCCAAACACTCTTAGTCCCTGCATAAATTCAAGATCAATAAATATACATATATACAGATTCAAAAATACGGTTAAGAAGTTCAAGGGGCAAAACCTCGTTGATCCGCTGGGAACCCTCGGTAAAAACCCATTGCTTCTCCTCATCCTCCAGCGACTCGTCAGTAACGAACTCCGGAGGAAGGCCGTCAAAGAAATTGTTGGGGAGTGGAAAATCGCTGGCTCCGCCTTTTTCCGTTGGAACGAAACTAGGGTTTTCCCCCAACGGTGAAGGGTCTTCCGAACCTTCCCCACAGTCGATTTCTTTCCCTTTACGAGATCTCTGTCTACGTCTCCGAGTAGGAGCTTTGATAACCGGTTCGGCATCGCATGTCGGGACAGGGTCTCGGGACCGGTAAAGGTTTACCGCGTCTAGAATCCGTCCAACGGTGAAGGACTTCCAGAAAAACGGCTTTTGCCGAAGGAGATCCCTCTTGACAAAAATATCACCATGCGTATGCGCAACAATACCGTTCACTACAAGCGAAACTTTTTCATTAAAAACTCGCACTTCCGGAATGGTGAAATAAAAAACAAGTTTTTATCGTATTACCTCGGTTGAAGTTCCATGCGTGCAGAAATAGATGGAGGCAGCTCTCCTCGACGGACTCACCATCTATTCGGACATAGAAGAAACGCTCCTACCACAACTTAGGGTTCGAAGTAGTCCCCTGAATTAGGGTCATATCCTTTTTTGGCACCATGGTGTAGTAACCATCGCTCCCCGTTGGCCGAGTGCTCCAAAGACCTTCGAAATCAGCAGGACTAAGATCGATCCCGAGCTCATAACTTGCGATCAACACGCCAAGCCAACTCTCTAAGGCAGAAACACTGAGCTGGCTGATCGAAAGTTTGAAGCGACGAAGCGCACGAACAATGGTACTGGGGATCGGGAACCACATGCGGCAGTACGTAAGGAAGGCCTCGTAGCATGTAAAGAAACCTTCCGGAGGATTCCTCGCACTCTCATTGCCGATGGGAATTCGGAATTTAACTCCATCAGGAATCTGGTAAAAATCCCGAAGAGTCCTGAGATATTTACGTGAAACCGAGCTCGACGTAAAGGAAGCACCCGGCAGCCACGAAGGTCCCTTCGGAACAGGGACATCTAGCAGAGGTTGAACCAAGCCCACAAGAGCTCGGTAATACGCGTTCTTCGCCTCCTCATCGACTAACTCTTCTTGCTTCGGATTCACTGTCACGTGGGCAGGAGAGTCATCCGAGGATGAATGGAAAGAAGAATTTCTCTTGGAGGATCTTGAAGACATTGTTCTTAAAAAATAAAAAATAAATAAATAAAAAAAAGAGAGAAAGGATTCTTGAGAGAGATGAATTTTTTATGATGAAGTAAGAATGAATGAGATTCCTTACTCCATCCTTATAAAGGAGGTAAAATCACTATTTACCCCGACTTTCGGCAAACGATTACGTCTCTACACCTTCCCATACGGCTATACCGCAAACTAGGACCCAAAAGGCACTACGGTTCCTAGCTAGCTGGGGGGCTAACTGTTGGGGTCAAAATTGGTCAACGACGAAATCGTCACCCGAAAGTCCTCGGAATAAAACTAAGTGACGATCGAAACCGAGAAACGGGTCGTCACTCGGAAAAACTAAGTAACAATCGAAACCGAGAAACGAATAATCACCCGACGAACTTACGGGAAGGCACGAACAGACCATGAGCCCCGGGGATCGACGAAGGCGAGCAACAGCTGCATCGATGGACGTGGGACACGGCACGGGCGGTAGGGCGCCTGGCGCCGGCGGCAGACCGACCACGCCGCGCCTGGCGCCGGCGGCAGACCGACCACGCCGCGCCTGGCACCGGCGGTAGACCGACCACGCCGCGCCTGGCACCGGCGGCAGGGCGCCTGGCACCGGCGGCAGGGAGCCTGGCGCCGGCGGCAGGCTCGTCCTCTCCCGTCTGGCGCCGGCGGCAGGCCCATCGTCTCCCGTCTGGCGTTGGCGGCAAGGGTCCTGGCGCCCATCCGTGCAGTCGTCCCGTGATCTCGGGCAAAGGCAACGTCTTGGTCCCTTAAACCCATGTTCGGATTGTTCGAGAAACACGACAATTCTTCCACAAAGCCTTCTTGATTGTTTAACAAAGTTCATAATTTAAAATTTAAGTTCGAAGCCTCATTACTCAAACCCTCGAAGACGGGAGGTCTACGAATCCAAGTCCATGTCGATCCCGATACTCGAGAAATCTCGGAAGACCATAAAAGATTCGAATGATGAATGGATTTCGATTCATCGTATAAAACGATCACGGTTATTCTAAACACCAATCATCTCGACTATACGAGGAATTGGGATTCCTTCGGAAATGCCGAAACCTTCGAAGACTATTTTCTCGAAAACCGTAAAAACGCCTAAAAAGCCCGACATGACCAAAACGGCCCACTTACGATTTTCCGAAAAGGAAGAATAACTATGACGGTTTATCCTTATCCTCACATAAGAGATAAATGTCAAGTTTCCAGAAGATAAATGTCAAGTTTCCCGATAAACACGAAGACGGACGAAAATGGAAAAAGTCCGATTCAGCCCGAAGGAAGATAGACCGTCTTAAGAGGAGTATATAAGGAGAGCTTTGGGCGAGGAGCAAATGATCACAAAATTTCCAGAGCAATTTAGCACTTAGAGCAAATTCAGCATTTCTTTTCTGTTTTCACTAGCGAGCTGCGACTCAACTAGGTTAGATTTAGGCGGCCGGACTAGCGGACTTTTCGACAGCTCTTGTAGCCGATTTCTTTACCTGTTGTACACGCTCAAACGCGAATTCGGAAATAAGATCTGCTTCTCTCTATTTTTACGATTTTTATTTTACAACTTAAATTCGCATTGATTGTGTTGTGTGTGGCCCAGCAGATATCTGGGACCTTCAGGGAAGGTTAAGTTTACTTGGCTTTCCTCTAAATCAAACGAAAACTCGACAATGCGAATTTCGGTTCCCACAATTCTTCATCTCTTTTGGGGCCATAAGGCTTCCAAACACCTCAAATCACACCAAAGCATACTCCAACACCTGATAAGGACGAATGAATGCAAAATGGACCTAAACATGCCTAATGCCTAACTTATATGATCAAAATGCATAAGATATAGATGCTAAAAACATGTAAATATGCAAGACATCAACTCCCCCACACTAGACCTTTACTTGTCCTCAAGTAATCTTTTCAAAACACAAGGAGGAGAGACATAGAGATGGGAGCAATGCCAAAAGAAACACTCATAGCACTCAACTTGACATCCTAAAGAAACATAGCAAAAAGCATGAGCAAAACTTCCTATTATGCTCTAGCTTCACAAGACCTATCAATGACTCTTATGCCTCTACACAAGATGCAATGCTTATCAACCAACAAGTTCTCTTAACCAGCCCTCACATTGATTCACACACACACACACAAGGTGAAGTCTCACAAATGGGCACATGATCTCAATCATTTGGCTAGGTGATCAAATGGTCTAATATGGATGATAATGAGGTTTCAATGCATCATTTCAAGGTGGTAATCACTCAAAATCAAGGAGCTTGATCATTATGCAAAATTTATCTAAAACTAGGAGCAATTCATGCATACATGGATCCATCCTCATCATTCTACCAATTCCTAAATGATTACGAGATCTACACCCCTTTTATTCATCTCATACCCCAAAAATTGAAAACATTCTCACATCATGTGGGAACCGAAATTCGCACCGTCAAATTAAGTTGATTTGGAGGAAAGCCAAGTGAACCAAGCCTTCCCTGAAGGTCCCGGATATCTGCTGGGCCGCACACGACACAATCAGTTCGACAAAGAAAATATGAAAACGAAATAAAAATCGTAAGAAAAAAGAATAGAGCAAGAGATTTTATTTCTGAATCCGCGTTTGAGCGTGAACAACAGGTAAGAGCCTTGGCTACGAGAGCTGTCGGCAAGTTCGCTAGTCTGATCGCCTAAGTCTATCCTAGTTGAGTCGCAGCTCGCTAGTGAAAACAGAAAATAATGCTAAGTTGCTCTAAGTGCTCTGGACGTTTTTGTGATCTGGTTTGCTTCTTGCTCAAAGCTCTCCTTATATACTCCTCCTATGACGGTCTATCTTCTCGCGGGCTGAGTTGGGCTTTTTCCATTTTCGTCCATCTTTGTATTTATCGGGAAACTTGACATTTATCTTCGGAAATCTCGACATTTATCTTCTGGAAACTTGATATTTATCCCTTATGGAAACTTGACATTTATCTCTTATGTGAGGATAAAGATAAACCGTCATAGTTATCCTTCTTTTTCGGAAAATCGTACGTGGGCCGTTTTGGCCGCGTTGGGCCGTTTAGGCGTTTTTACGGTTTTTCGAAAGGACAGTCTTTGAAGGTCTCGATGTTTCCGAAGGAACCTCGATTCCTTGTTTAGTCGAGGAAGTGTCGTTCTAGAATAACCGTGATCATACCAAACTTGCGTAGACTGATCCGAACAAGCTAAGATGGGATCGAACCGGACACGATAGGAACGAGACCGGGACGAGGGCCGTGGACTGACGCTGGGCCGACCCGCGCGACGGGTGCCGCCGGCGCCAGGCCGGGTACCGCCGGCGCCAGGCCGGGTACCGCCGGCGCCAGGCCGGCCCGCATGACGGGTGCCGCCGGCGCCAGGCCGGGTGCCGCCGGCGCCAGGCCAGCCCGCGTCCCGCGTGCCGCCGGCGCCAGGCCAACCCGCGTCCCGGGTGCCGCCGGCGCCAGGGCAACCCGCGTCCCGCGTGCCGCCGGCGCCAGGCCGGCCCGCGTGACGGGTGCCGCCGGCGCCAGGCCGCGTGCCGCCGGCGCCAGGCCGGGGTGCCGCCGGCGCCAGGCCAGCCCGCGTCCCGCGTGCCGCCGGCGCCAGGCCGGGGTGCCGCCGGCGCCAGCCCGCGTCCCGCGTGCTGCTGGTGCCAGGCCGTCTTGCCGTCCATGGGTTTGTTCGATCTTTCCCTCGTCAGTCGTTTGCGGGAAATCTTTCGAGTTTTGGGAGGGTCTCTAGTTGTAGATCTCGAGATAATTGTTTCCAACGAGATTCTGCGAGTATCGGGATTTTGAGATGGACTTAGATCTTCAGATTTTCCGTCGTCGAGGATGAGAGCAATGTGGCTCCGAGTTTTAGATATGTTAAAAGATGAATCTTTAAAACAATCGGGAAGGTTTTACGGAAGACTCATTGTAGATCTCGGACAATCCAGACATGGGTTTCAAGGGACCAGGATGCTGTCATCGCCCGAGATCGTGAGACGATCGCATTGATGGGCGCCAGGACCCTCGCCGTTGGCGCCAGATGGGAGTGGACGAGCCTTCCGTGAGTTTTATCGAGCGACGATCCGTTTCTTGGACTTGATCGTCGCTTGGCTTTTCTTTCGAGGACTTTCGGGTGACGATTTCATCATTGACCGATTTTGACCCCAACAGTTAGCCCCCCAGCTAGCTAGGAACCGTAGAGCCTGTCGGATCCTAGCTCGCGGTATAGCCGTGTGGGAAAGTGTTGAGATGTAATCGTCTGCCGAAAATCGGGGTAAATAGTGATTTTACCTCCTTTATATGGAGTAAGAAATCTCTTTCTTACTTCATTACAAGGTTTTTACTCTCTCTTTCAAGAATCCTTTCTCTCTCTTCAAGAACAATGTCTTCAAGATCCTCAAAGAGAAACTCTTCTTCCCATTCATCCTCGGATGACTCTCCTGCTCATGTAACGGTAAAGCAGGAGGAGTCGGTCGAGGAGGAAAAGAGGAATGCGTATTACCGAGCCCTTGTAGGTTCGCCCCCTATACTGCCAGAGATCCCTGTTCCGAAGAGGCCTCTGAGGCAGCCTGGTGCTCCTTTTGCGCCGAGCTCGGTTTCTCGTAAATATCTCAAGGTTCTTCGAGATTTTTACCAGGTTCCTGAAGGAGTCAAATTTCGGATTCCCGTTGGTAACGAGAGTGCAAGGAATCCTCCGCAAGATTTCTTTACATGTTACGAAGCTTTCTTTACGTACTGCCGTATGTGGTTCCCAATTCCCGGTGCCATTGTTCGTGCGCTTCACCGCTTCAAACTTTCGATCAGCCAACTCAGCGTTCCTGCCTTGGAGAGTTGGCTTGGCGTACTAATTGCTAGCTACGAACTCGGGATTGATCTTGGTCCCGATGACTTCGAAGGTCTTTGGGGCACTCGGCCGACGGGGAGTGACGGTTACTATTCCATGCTGCCTAAGAAGGATATGGCCGTGATTCAGGGGACTACTTCGAATCCCAAATCGTGGCAGGAGCGTTTCTTCTTTGTTCAAATAGATGGCGAGTCTGTCGAGGAGAGCTGCCTCCATCTATTTCCGCGGGCATGGAACTTTAACCGAGGTAATATGACGAAAATTCTGTTATCTATCTCACTTTTTCGGAAGTGCGTGTCTTTGACAAAATTTTCGTTTTGTAGGGAACAACCCTACCGCGCATTTGCCTGGTAACGTTTTCGTCAAGAGAGATCTTCTTCGTCAAAGGCCGTTTTTCTGGAAATCCTTCACCCTCGAACGGATCCGAGATGCGGTTAACCTTTACCGGTCCCGGGGTTCTGTTCCGTCGTACGACGCCGAACCTGTTACCGTGGTTCCTTCTCGGAGGCGTAGACAGAGGTCTCGTAAGGGGAAGGAAATCGACGATGGGGAAGGCTCGGAAAACCCTTCACCGTTGGGAGAAAAACCTAGTTTTGTTCCAACGGAAAAAGATGGAGCCAGCGGTCTTCCACCTATCAACTTCTTTGATGGCCTTCCTCCGGAGTTTACTACTGATGAGTCGCTGGAGGATGAGGAGAAACAACGGGTTTTTGCCGAGGGCTCCCAACGCGTCAACGAGGTTTGGCCCTTCGAACTTCTTTAACCTTGCGTTTGAATCTGTATATGAGCATGCTTGCTGATCTTGAGTTTCATGCAGGGACTAAGAGTGTTTAGCGAGGCGCTTGACTCGAGTTTCCGCAAATCCAGGATTGCTAACTTCAAGACCACGGAAGTGGAGCGAGAGCTTTTCCGGTTTCGTCAAGAGGTGAAGGCACAGAATGCGAAGCAAGCTGAGCTTCACGCTCGGGCTCTCGTACGGGCGGAAAGGAGAGGAAGAAGGATGGTCGCAGCGGAGGTGGCAAGACGGGCGGAATCGTTTGCCGCTGAGTTTCAATGCTTTAAAGAAGCTCAGGAGTTTGTTGGTGATTTCCGCGAGTGCCGAGGTTCGGTCGTAAATCTTTACAAATCTCAGAACCCAGATTTCTCTTTCGATTCCGAGATTGCTGAAATGAAGGATTTCATGGCCGAATGTGCTCATGCTGAGTCCTTGGTTCCTCCGGTAGAAGAAAGAGTCCGGAGACTATGGGAACCTATCGAGGTTTCCGAGGATACGGTGGAGGTCGGAGCCGATGAGAACACCGAGAATGGTGGGAATGCTCGAGGTGTGAATGAAGAAGTGGACCAGCCTGCTAGTTCATTTGGGATTTCTGCATCCGGATTTCTCAACGTTGACTTCCTTTTGTGAATTGAATTTTCTGGCCGTGTGTGGCCGTTTTTAGTAATTTTATCCTGCGACCGTTGGAGGTTGCATTCCTATGTTTTCGGGACTGGCCGTTGGTGGCTTTGAATCCTGCCGTCCTTTGCGGCTTTTATGAATATGAAAATTTGCGAGATTTCGTCTTTTGTTTTGATTTATACTTTCGTCAAGTGTAGAGGGAAGGATGCGAGTAGTCACTTCGTATCCTAACTCTTTTTTCGTCGCTTGGTCCGTATGCTACTTTTTAGCGAGCGTTTTTAGGTGTAAGCGATAAGAGACATGTTTTGGGATCTCGTATACGATACTATGTCTGTGAGATGTCAAGATCCAGCAAGACTGGGTTTAGGGCAAGACCTAGGTTTACTCTCAGCTTTGAGGCTGTGCGATGACTGATCGGCTTTCGTTTTGCCTGTTAGTGATTTCTTCCTGATTCTTTTCGTTTAAAGTCCGCGACTAGTCGCCGGCTTATATGACTTGTGTTAAAAGAATCGAGCTATCTTCGGAATATATCCGAGACGCTAAACCAAAATTTTGGGTTTCTTGTATAGCGCGCTATGATATCCTTGTTGGATGTAAGAGGACCTTTGTAGGTCTGACTACGATTTTGTATTGTGTGAAACGTTTCTTATGAGCGTCCGTCGGGGCCAATCGACGGGCGTGAGTTTATTTTTAAGTCGCTGGTGGACTGTCTTTTGCGGATAATACGAGTTTTGTTATCTTTTTAAGAAGTTGCGACGTCTCGCGTTTCTTTTGAAGATATGATTTTCGTTTTTCCGAAGCGTTGATGCGTTTTAAGTAAGTATAAAAGATAGAAAGAATTTTATTAAAAAATTTCGAGAAGTTTAAAGTACATATGCGGATTTTTCGCGTTTTTGTGGGAGTATAGGAGTATACGCACCCAGTCCCCCCCCCCTTTTTGATGAGGGGGATAGCTGAACTCGTCGGGCTTCGACGAGCTGCCTATGTACCTCTTTCGAGGATCAAGCCATCTCGTAGTTCTCATAGTTGCCGCAGACGTTTTTACTCCCCGTGCGTTGCCGTTTCGATCGTGCTGATCGGATCGGTGGTTTGTGCGGGGGTCGAAGCTGTCTGCTTTCTACGGCGGTGGACTCAGAGGCTTTGTCGCTGTCTTGAATCGTTGCCTGTTTGGATGATTCTGGATCATCTTTCTTTGAGTCCTTCGGGAATGTTGTGTGATTCCTTTGCTCGCTTTCGGGTTGGCCGCAGGGGCGTTCCGATCTTTTCGCAGTTTGAACTCGGCTAGGTAACAAAGTCTCGATTGTTTCTGACTACCCCAGATGGCTGCGGTTCCGGTCGGAGTCGGGAACTTGATACCGAGGTGATATGTGGACTGGTACTGCCTTCATGGAGTTGATCCAAGGGGTTCCCATGATGGCGTTGTAGATGGCCGGGTTGTCGACTACTGCAAACTCGACGATCTTTGTAACTTCCTTCGCCATGACTGGGAGTTTAATTTTCCCGAGGGTCATGGTAGTGACGCCCGAGAACCCCGTCAAAGGTTTTGGCTCAGGGACGACTTCCCCAAGTGGGATCTTCATCCTGTAGAGGGTGTCGCGGAAGATGACGTTGACCGTGCTTCCAGTATCGACGAGAATGCGGCCGACTTCGAGATCCTGGATGACCAGGTCGATTACCAAAGGGTCGCAGTGAGGTTTGTCAATTCCGACGGTCTCGTGTTCCTCAAAAGCGATTGTGTGGTTAGGAACATCGCTGTCCGGGAACCAGTTGGAACTGGTCTCGGCTTTTCGCCCGTAGGCTTTTATCGATGAGACAGAGTCCTGGTAGAACTGTGATCCTCCGATGATCATGTTTACCCTCTGGCGACTGCTGTTGTTCCCTTGGTCGTCCTGTCTTCTTCCGCGCTTTTCCCCTGATTGGTTTTCGGTTGCGCGGTCTTCGGAGGTAGTTTTGTTAGTCTTTGGGCGGTCAGAGTCCAGGAGCAAGTCCTTTATACTCTTGACCTTTGATAGCTCGCCGGTGAGGAGTTTTGCGGCGAGCCGGGCGCCGAGAACCTTGCAGTTCGCAGTGGAGTGACCTCTGGTCTCGTGGAATTCGCAGTAGGAGTTATCCTTGTACTGGTTCCTGGTCCAGGTGTTTCCGGAGGTTTTGCCCTGCTCCGAGTTGATGGCGTAGTTATGCTCGCCTTGGACGTCTTCCCCTTCGTGATGGACGTATTTGTCGTTACGAGAGGGTTTCTTCTTGGACGCGGTTTTCTGCGGTCCGTGCTTCTGCGATAGAAGCTTCATCTCTTCTTCCATGATGATGAAGTCTGTTGCCTTGTGGAGAGTATCCTGGATTGTCCGCGGCTTTTCCAGTAGTATCCACTTTCGGAACTTCGACTTGTACCAGAGAGTTTTTCTCAGGGCGTCGATTGCGACATTGTCGCTGATGCCCGTTACTCTGGCCATCACCAGTTTGAACCTTCGCATGAAGTCGCGGAGTGACTCGTCTTCCTTCTGAGCTAGACTCCATAGATCCACGTCGGACGTTTCTCTATCCATGAACATGGAGTACTGTTTGAGAAACGCCGAGGCCAGTTGGCGGAAGCTTCCGATGGAGTTCCTTTTGAGTCGGGAGAACCACTCGAGCGCAGCACCTTTGAGGTGCTCGACGAAGAGAAGACAATGACCTGCGTCCCGTTCGCGCTCCGGGAGTTTGCACCTACCCATTGCGATCTGGAAGGACTGCAGGTGCGACTTAGGATCCGTCGTACCGTCATAGATCGGGATTTTGATCTTCCCTGGGTCTGAGATGCGTGTTTCCGTGATCCGAGTGGTGAACGGTGTTTTCCGTGCTTCCTCGAGAAGTCTATCGATCTCGGGGGCGGAACTGGTCGCCTGATGGATCTGCGATTTTACCGCTTTCACTTCAGCCACGGTCTTTTTGAGAGATTCACGGAGATCATGGATCTCGCTATTGCCGTCGGCGTTTCTCCGAACCTGTCGACGCTGGTCGCGATAGATCCGAGTTTGATCTTCCGCAAGTTCTTCCTGCTCCATCCAGTAGAGTTCTTCTTCCTCTTCTGTCATGGGCCTATCGAAGGATACCGTCTGCCGAGCGGACTGGCTTCGGGTTCTCCTGGGGTGGATGTCAGCGTCTTCATCGGAAGAATCCGATCGGTCGCTGACATCTAGATCGATGCGCTCGACGTCGCTTTCCTTGTTTCCCGCAGCCGGGAGTGGAAGGTTCTGCGAGGTCGTTTGCTGTCCTTTCGGAGCCGTTTCCTCGGGAGTGGGCTCTTTCGGGGCATCTTTTTCTCGTGCTTCGGGAGATCCGAAGTCGAGTCTCCTGCCGCGGCGTGCCTTGGTGGATCCGCGCGGCAACTTGCTCCTCGCAGTTAAGGTGTCGACCTGTTTTGCGAGTGATGTCTTGCATATTTACATGTTTTTAGCTATCATATCTTATGCATTTTTGCTCATTTAGATTAGGCATTAGGCATCTTTAGGCTCATTTTGCATTCATAAGTCCCTATTAGGTGTTGGAGCACACTTTGGAGATATTGAAGATGTTTGGGAGTTTTGTGATGAAAAAGAAGGGTTTAAAGATGAACATGGACAGAGGCCTTAGGAATACCTTCTGATGCTAATATTTGGTGGGGACATGGCATTCTGAGTTAGCTTTCCAATGGAAGTGGTTTCAAGACATTTGGAGCCATATTGGAGGATTTATGATCAATTGAGTAGAAGCATGTCAAGCAACCCGGGTGAGCACACCCGAGTCCAACCATCAAACCTCGCCTGGACAAGCTCAGGACACGGCCAGGACGACCCGGGGACAAGCACCCGCACGGGAACGAGGGACTGGCATGCGGCCTGGCACACGCGGGCTGCACTGCCCGCACGGGAAGGAGGCACAAACGCACGCGGCCTGGCACACGCGGGTTGCACTGCCCGCACGGGACTGACGGAATGGACGCCCAAGGACGCACCCGACCTTGCCTCACCCGCGCACCAGAAGACACCCGACAGCACCTGCCCGACCTGGACGACCCGCACGTTCCGATGCCAGACGAGCTCCGGACGCGTCCAGCACCACCCGGACCAGGACACTCGGACATCCCACAGTTCCCACTACCCGCGTACCAGCCTGTGCACCCGACTAGTATCACCCGGCCAGCACCACCCGCACGTCCTGCCACCAGCTGGACGCCCACCACGCGGCCGAACACACCCGGCCTAGAGAGGCCGCACGGCTTGGACGCCGGACGAGCAGGACATACCCGGCTGGTCACACCCGGCCATGGACCAGTCCAGCCTGCCCGGGTGTCCCACCCCCTTCCTTTCTTCCTAGCTTCTCATTGGTTGAAAATCAAGTTGGCCAAGGACCTTTTAGTAATTTTTATTTTATGTTTTTAAGGGTTTCCAAGCCCCATATAAATACTCTTGTATCCCCTTTGAGGGACTTATCTCATTTTCTATCTAAGAACACATTAAACCTCTTGAGTAAAGTTTCATCTTGATTCATAATCTCATCTTGTCTTTGTGTTCTTGATTGTTTGATTTCATATCCTTTCTTTCTCTATATGTTTAAGCTTGAATCTATCATGGGTTTAAGAGTAAGCATGTGGATTAGTGAGTAGATCCTTCTAAGATCCATGGGTTAGGGTGATAGAGAGTGATTAAGTTAGATCCAAGGTGTCTATTGTTAGATCTATCATTTCCTTGCATAGATTTGGTGTTTTTAAAGCTATATTTGAGTTGGCCTCTCAAGCATAGAGCTATAGGCATTTCATGCCCGGAAGGTGTTCTATGAAATGCCTGAACCAACTCATCTATGCTTTTAGCTTGCTTTGCCTAAGGGATTAGTTGTCAAAGGAGCTAGGATTGCTATTAGACTCATTCTCCATGTTTGCTTTGATCATTACAGCCAAAGGAATTTGGTGTACTTGGGTGATCATTGCAAAAGAGCATTCATCTAGGGATAGAGCTTGCTTAGTTTTGTTGTCTAGGCATAAGGATTAGATTGATTGAAAAGTTAGCATCTTGGATTGAAGCTTAATCATTTGATATCAAGTCCCTATACCCATGGGTCTCACTCTCCTCATAAGAAAGAAAGTTCAATCTTTTATTGCATTTTTAACATTGTCTTAGTTTCTCAATCATCCTCTCATCTTGATAGACTTAGATTAAGCATGAACTTGCATTCCCTTTGCATTAGAATCTCTTAGAATTGGATTGACATCTTGTATTCTACAACATTTGATTAGGACTTTGAAAAGGCCTGTCATCAAATTGGCGCCGTTGCCAACTTCTAAGTTGATTTTGACATTGGGATTTAGTTATTTGCTTGAGACTAAGTCATTTTTATTTTTATTGTATCTTGTGATATTGGTTCTTGCCTCTTCTATCTTTGACTTTCAGGTGTATGATAACAAGAAGCAGAGGGGCATCCAACTTGGTTCCTACTGTTGAAGAGATTGCTGCACTTGAGAGGGAGATAGCTAGACAAAGAAGAGAAGTAGAGCAACAGGCTCATCTTCAAAGGTTGGGGTTTGAGATGGAGAATCTGCCTCAAGATGATAATGTCCAAGGGGACAATGGTCCAAGAGCTGACAATCCTAGACCACCACGCCAGCCACATCACCAACCACGCCAAGCAAGAGCCATTGGAGCCTATGAGCAACCTCACATTCATGGTCATAGGTTGGGAATCAGAGCACCAGCTGTGGAGAACAACAACTTTGAGATCAAAGCAGGCCTACTGCATTTGATTGAGAACAACAAGTTCCATGGCCTTTCTGTGGAGGATCCCCTTGATCACTTGGACACATTTGATAGCTACTGTAGCTTGTCCAAGATTAATGGAGTCTCTGAAGATGCTTTCAAGCTGAGGTTGTTTCCATTCTTTTTGGGAGACAAGGCACATCTATGGGAGAAGGCTGTTCCAAGTGACTCCATCACTACTTGGAATGAGTGCAAGAGAGCATTCCTAGAGAAATTCTTCTCTACCTCAAGAACAGCCAAGATCAGAAATGAGATCTCTAGCTTTCAGCAGAAGAACCTTGAGAGCTTTAGTGAAGCATGGGAGAGGTTCAAGGGCTATTGGTCTCAATGCCCACATCATGGCTTCACCAAGGAGAGTTTGCTTAGTACCTTCTACAGAGGTGCTCTACCAGAGTTCAGGAGCAGATTGGACACAGCCAGCAATGGGTTCTTCTTGGGCAGAACTGAGCAGGATGCTGAGGAGCTGGTGGAGAACATGGCCAGGAGTGACTCAGTCTACAGTGAGGAGCATGATAGGGCCAACAGAGGCACTGATGAAGATGATCAGCACACAAGAAAGACCCTGAAGTCTCTCCAAGAAAAGTTGGACAAGCTTCTTGTAGAGAAGGCTAAGCAAGAGCAGCTTAACTCCATTGGGAACCAGCAACAGAAACAGCTTGCTAGAACTACTGAAGTTCATGGTGTAGAGGGACAAGAGGAGCTGTGTTTCATCAATTCTAATGGCACATGGTATAGGAAGGAGCCTAACTTCCAATACCAAAACAACTACCAGCAAAAACCTTACTACAACAATCAACAAGGAGGTTACCAAGCAAACCAGCCTACTCAGCCCCAAGGAAGCTCTTCTCCAGCTCAGGCTCCAAGTTCAAATTTGGAGTCCATGTTCAAGCAACTCTTAGAAGCTCAAGAAAGAAATGCTAAGACCATTGGTGATGAGTTCAAGAACATCCATGCTAAGATTGATGGAACCTATTCTGACCTCAACAACAAGTACATGCAACTTGCCTCTCACCTCAAAGCCTTGGAGAGCCAAGTTACATCCATGTCTTCATCCTCCAAGAATCCAATGGGATCTCTACCAGGGAAACCAGAGAAGAACCCTAAGGACACTTGCAATGTTATCATCTCCACTTCTTCAGGGATTGCATTGAGTGATCATAAGAATGATGTTGATGAGATTGAGAGGCTCGTGCTTGGAAATCAGATTGAAAATGATAAGAGACTGGTTGTGGCCACAGCTGAAGCTAGAGTTGTGAAGAGAGCTGATAAGAAGGTTCAAGGAAGGATTGATGAGCCTAAGGTTGAGACACAAGTTGAGAAGAGTGCTAACCCCAAGCTGAAAGAAGTGAAGGAAGAAGACAATGAGGTTGAGCTATCACCATATGACAAGCTCCCTTACCCTCAAAGGTTTCCCACCAAAGCTCAAAAGAAAGTGATCTCAAAGTTCCGGAAGGATCTTAGTGATATTGGAGTCAAGCTTCCAGAGATCAGCAATATGCATGCTGCTCATGTCCAAATGATGCTCATACAAGACATTCTCACCCACCAAGCTAAAGTGGCTGAGCTTTTGGACATCTCACTTCTGAAGATTGATCCACCAATCCCTCCCAAGTCCCTCCCTAAGCTTGAGTCTCAAGGGAAGTTCACATTGTCTTGCTCTCTTGGTCAACTAACTATGGATGATGCTCTTGTTGATAGTGGAGCTAGTGTGAATGTCATCTCCTTGGATATGGTGCAGAATATTGGGATTGAAAGTATGGAAACAGATACTCCTCCTCTCATCTTTGGGGATTCCTCTTCTACAACCCCACTTGGCATAATCAAGGACTTCCCCTTGAAGATTGGATCATGCACCATACCTATTGACCTCACTGTTTTGAAGATGACATCTGAAGAAAGAGTCCCTTTGATCCTTGGCACTCCTTTCCTCACAACAGTTGGAGCTTGCATTGACTTTCCCAACAAGAAGGTCACTCTCATGCATGTCAACAAAGCTGTCTCCTATCCTCTCCAGCCCCCACTCGAATCAGACTATTGTGGGACAATAACTCGTGCTGCACAAGCCGTTGAGAAGCCCCAAGATGAAGAGGTTGTTGGTAAGAAAGAAGGTCTTGATGGAGAGTGTTCTAAGGAGTTGTGTGTTGAGCACTTGGAAAGTGCTAAAAGAGAGGGGATGGGTGGAGCCTCAAAGGCCACTCATGGCAAGAAGAAGATAGTGAAAGAGCCTCATCCTCCACCTCTTGATTTGCTCTCACACACTCTCACTCTCCTTCCAAAGAAGCTCAAGGGTGGAGCCATTGAGTACAAGATCAAGCATAAGGGCAGGTCCACACCATTCTCAAATGCTAGAGCCATCATCACTCCTCAGCTCCAAGATGACCCAATCAAGCTTCAAGAGCTTCTCTCTCAGGTCCTCACCATCACACTTGAAGGTGGGAAGGATCCTCCTTCTCACTAGTTCAAGAGACAAGGTAGTCAAGCTGAGTGACTCAAAACAAGCTCACTTGGGAGGAAGTCCCATGGTTATCCTTGTACATAGTTTTGAAATTTCAATTCTCTTTTAAGTTTTTAATAAAAGTGGTCAAGGTTTTCAGGTTAAGCCAAGCACTAGAAGAGAGAAGAATGGTGGTGAACCACTTGAGCCCCATGATCCATGTAGCAGCCTCCTCTAGTTGCTATGAACCAAGCCAGCTTCTAGTCATGCCACAAGCACCATGCCCAACTCTCCTTGTGTGGTATTCCTCCAACCCTTTTGTATATACATTTGATTTTGCCTTGTTGAGGTACCTCTTACTCTCTTACTCACACAGAGACTGTGTGATTTAAGTGTGGGGGAGGTACCGGATATTTGATCATGTTTGCTTTGTGATTTTTGAGTCTCATGCATTGCATTGTACAATCATAAGTGCATAGAAAATCTAAAAAATTTTAAATTTTTGAATCATGTAAGATTGCATCACTTGCATCCTTAGGATTGAGTCTAGAGCATATAGGTTGCATTCATTTGCATATGGAGCATTGCCTTGTGAAGAACACTCGTTTGCACTGAATTTGGCACCCTAGTTAAACATATCAAGTAGCTTGAGCACCTTTTGAAAAAGCTTGCATGCTTTGAGCCTTGAAAACTCTTCTTGAAACTTGCTTGCTTGCTTGATATTGGCATTGTTCTTAAGACCAGCTCCATCCTGAACTTAGACTTGAATGAACTTAATCTCTCTTGCATATGGGCATTTGCATACTTGATCATGGATCTCATACACATTTGGGTTATCTTTTTCCATTGTACCACCCTTTGTTAACCCAAATGGCACTCCCTTACCCTTGAACCCTATCCATTCTTTGAAGCCTACATTGATTTGCTTGAGTGAGGCCTCTTTTGATAGCTTGTCATGTGCAAAATCTTGAGAGTATTGGGAGCGACATGGATTTGTTCTCATCTCTTGCTAGCATAGGGTCATCATTTGAGCTAGCTTCTAGGATGGTGAGTGAAGTGCTTGTTGCCTAATTGTTT
>JAATWR010000081.1:0-50000 GCA_018703725.1 Brassica juncea
TCATAGCAAGTAAAGAAGCCCTGTGGAGGATCCCTTGCGCTCTCGCCAGCGGTCGGGATCCGGAACGTGACCCCACTCGGAACTTGGTAAAAGTTTTGAAGAGTTGTGAGGTACTCGGGTGAGACCCTGCTTGGTGAGAAAGGCGCGCCCGGCGCCCTCTGAGGCCTCCTTGGAATGGGGATGTCCCGCGGAGGCGGACACGAGCCACATACAGCTTTGTAGTATGCTTCCCTCGTATCCTCGTCAACTTCTTCTTCGTGTTTCGGCGCAACCACTTCATCGACGGGAGAATCGCCCGAAGATGAGTGAGAAGAAGAATTCCTTTTAGAGGATCTTGATCTTGAAGACATTTTCTTGAGACAGAAACTTTAGAAGGTAAAATCCTTGTGATGAAGTAAGAATGACTGAAAATTCTTACTCCATCTTTATAAGGAAAGAAGAGTTACTATTTACTCCGACTTTCGGCAAACGATTGCGTCTCTACACATTCCTATCTAGCTATACCGCGAGCTAGGACCTGTTATAAAAAAAACCACGGTCCTAGCTAGCTGGGGGGCTAACTGTTGGGGTCAAAATCGGTCAAAGACGCAATCAATACCCGAAAGTCCTTGGAAACAATCAAGCGTCGAATAAAACCAAGGAAAAACTAGTTATTCGGCAAAAACGTCGGAAGGGATGACCGCATCGTAGCCCCGGACACCAGCAAGACCGGCCACGGCCTAGCCCCGGGCGTCGAGCACCGGCTCGCCCGTGCTGGCACCGGGGGCCGGGCGCCGGCTCACCCGTGCTGGCGCCGGCTCACCCATGCTGGCGCCGGGCGCCGGCTAGCCCATGCTGGCACCAGGCACCGGGCGCCGGCTCGCCCGTGCTGGCGCCGGGCGCCGGCTCGCCCGTGCTGGCACCTGGCGCCGGGCGCCGGTCGCCCGTGCTGGCACTGGGCGCCGGCTCGCCCGTGCTGGCTCAGGGCGCCGGGCACCGGCTCGCCCGTGCTGGCGCTGGGCGCCGGCTCGCCCGTGCTGGCGCCGGGCGCCGGGCGCCAGCTCGCCCGTGCCGGTCACGGGCGCCGGGCGCCTGCCCGCCCGTGCTGGACACGGGCGCCGGGCGCCAGCTCGCTCGTGCTGGTCATGGGCGCCAGGTGCCAGCTCCCTCGTGCTGGTTGCGGGCGCCGGGCGCCAGCACCCATGTCCAAATCCCAGGCGCCGGGCGCCAGCACCCATGTCCAAATCCCAGGCGCCCAAGTACGGACCACTCGACAAGTGCGATCTTCTTCCCGCAAAACCGTCTCAACAAACTAGTCCAACTATGCACTTTGTATCCTTGCTCGAAGACTCACCGATCAACTGCTTGGAGACAAGAAACCCAAGAACCCCGTTTCGTCTTGGTCGAAATAAATCGGGAAAACTTCGGGAGACCACCAAAGGTTCACGAATGGATCTCGATTCATCGTATAAAACGATCACGATTATTCTAAAAACACCAGTCTTCTAGACTATACGGCGAATTAAGATTCCTTCGGAAAAACAAGTATCATGACAGACTGGTTTCTCCGAAAAATCGTGAAACGTCCGCGATCGAAACAACTGCCCCCGAAGGCCCGAACGCGACCGAATCGGCCCACTTGCGACTTTCCAGGAAACCAAGTCAAGATGGACATGACGCCTCATGTTTATCTTAACATAAGATAAATGTTAAGTTTTCCGAAGATAAATGTGAAATTTCTTGAAGATAAATGTCAAGTTTCCCGATAAACATGAAGACCGGCGGAAATGGAAAGAAGCTCGATTCACGATAAATTCGGCCCAAAGGAAGAATAGACCGTCTTAAAGAGGAGTATATAAGGAGAGCTTGGGGCGAGGAGTAAAGGGAGAACTTTTTTAGAGCAACATAGCACTTAGAGCAACTTAGGCATTATTTTCCGTTTTTACTAGCGAGCTGCGACTCAACTAGGTTAGAACTTAGGTTGCTAGACTAGCGAACTTGCCGACAGCTCTTGTAGCCGAGGCTCTTACCTGTTGTTCACGCTCAAACGCGGATTCGGAAATAAGATTTTTTGCTCTGTTCTATTTTCTTACGATTTTCATTCCGTTTTTCTTATTCTCTTTGTTGTACTGATTGTGTCGTGTGTGGCTCAGCAGATAACCGGGACCTTCAGGGAAGGCTTGGTTCACCTGGCTTTCCTCCAAATCAACTTAATTTGACAGTGTGAATTTCGGTTCCCACAACAGACCTCAACAAGTCCTGTCCAAAGGACCCCTTTCCTCTACCTCATATCGACAAACTCGTCGACGCCACAGCGGGGCACAAGCTAATGAGCATCATGGATGCGTTCTCCGGCTACAACCAGATACTCATGCATCCAGACGACCATGAGAAAAAATCTTTCATGACCTCCCGGGGCATCTATTGCTACAAGGTCATGCCTTTAGGCTTAAAAATCGCAGGATCTACCTACGAAAGGCTGGTGAATATGATGTTTGCGGATCAGATCGGGCAGACTGTGGGAACCGAAATTCACACCGTCAATTTCCGATAAACGATTTGTGGAGGAAAAACGAGTTAACCCAATCTTCCTTGAAGGTCCCGGATATCTGCTGGGCCACACACGATACAATCAAAGGAGATAAAAGTTGTAAAAATGAAAATCGTAAGAGTTGAGCGAAAGAGATCTTATTTCTGAATTCTCGTTTGAGCGTGTACAACGAGTAAAGAAATTGGCTACAAGAGCTGTCGAAAAGTCCGCTAGTCTGGCTGCCTAAGTCTATCCTAGTTGAGTCGCAGCTCGCTAGTGAAAACAGAAAAGAATGCTAAATCGCTCTAAGTGCTAAGTGCTCTGGAAATTTTGTGATGATTTGCTCCTCGCCCAAAGCTCTCCTTATATACTCTTCTTGAGACGGTCTATCTTCTCGCGGGCTGAATCAGGGTGCCGCCAGCGCCAGGCCGGCCCGCGTGACGCGTGCTACCGGCGCCTGGCCGGGGTGCCGCCGGCGCCAGGCCGGCCCGCGTGACGCGTGCCGCCGGCGCCAGGCCGGCCTGTGTGACGCGTGCTGCCGGCGCCAGGCCGGGGTGCCGCCGGCGCCAGGCCGGCCCGCGTGACGCGTGCTGCTGGCGCCAGACCGGCCCGCGTGACGCGTGACGCGTGCCACCGGCGCCAGGCCGGGGTGCCGCCGGCGCCAGGCAGGCCCGCGTGACGCGTGCCGCCAGCGGCAGGCCGGGGTGCCGCCGGCGCCAGGCCGGGGTGCTGCCGGCGCCAGGCCGGCTTACGTGACGCGTGCCGCCGGCGCCAGGCCGTCTTGCCGTCCGTGGGTTTTCCGTTGTTTGATCTTTCCCCCGTTAGTCGTTCGTGCGGGAAATCTTTAAGTTTGGAAGGATCTTCATCCGTAGATTTCGAGATAACCGTTTTCAATGGTTTGAGTAATGTGGCTTCGAACTTTAGATGTTTAAAAGATGAACTTTTAAACAATCGAGAAGGCTTTGCGGAAGAATCATTGTAGTTTGCGGACAATCCGGACATGGGTTTAAGGGACCAAGATGCTGCCGTTGCCCGAGATCATGAGACGATTGTATAGATGGGGACCAGGACCCTTGCCGCCGGCGCCAGACGGGAGACGACAGGCCTGCCGCCGGCGCCAGACGGGACAGGGCGAGCCTGCCGTCGGCGCCAGGCGCCCTGCCGCCCGTTCCACGTCCTGCGTCCGCTGGTGCCTGCTGTTGCCTGCCTTCGTTGATCCCCGGGGCCTATGGTCCGTCCATGCCTTCTTGTGAGTTCATCGAGTGACGACCCGTTTCTTGGTTTCGATCGTCACTTGATTTTCTTTCGAGGACTTTCGGGTGACGATTTCGTCGTTGACCGATTTTGACCCCAATAGTTAGTCCCCCAGCTAGCTAGGAATTGTAATGTCTTTCAGATCCTTGCTTGCGGTATAGCCGTATGGGAAGGTATAGAGACGTAATCGTTTGCCGAAAGTCGGGGTAAATAGTGATTTTACCTCCTTTATAAGAAGGGAGTAAGAAATCTCATTCACTCTTACCTCACCATAAAAAATTCATCTCTCTCAAGAATCCTTTCTCTCTCTTTTAAGAATAATGTCTTCAAGATCCTCAAAGAGAAATTCTTCTTCCCATTCATCCTCGGGTGACTCTCCTGCCCATGTGATGGTGAAGCAAGAGGAGTTAGTCGAGGAGGAAACGAAGAATGCGTATTACCGAGCCCTTGTGGGTTCGCCCCCATCACTGCCAGATATCCCTGTTCCGAAGAGACCTTTGAGGCAGCCTGGTACTCCCTTTACGCCGAGCCTGGTTTCGCGTAAATATCTCAGGACTCTTCGAGATTTTTACCAGATTCCAGATGGAGTCAAATTCCGGATTCCCGTCGGTAACGAGAGTGCGAGGAATCATCCGGAAGGTTTATTTACATGTTACGAGGCTTTCCTTACGTATTGCCGCATGTGATTCCCGATCCCCGGCACCATTGTTCGTGCGCTTCGTCACTTCGAACTCTCGATCAGCCAGCTCAGCGTTCCTGCCTTAGAGAGTTGGCTTGGCGTACTGATCTCAAGTTATGAGCTCGGGATCGATCTCAGTCCTGGTGATTTCGAAGGCCTTTGGAGCACTCGGCCGTCGGGGAGCGACAGTTACTTCTCCATGCTGCCCAAGAAGGATATGGCCATAATTCAGGGGACTACTTCGAACCCTAAGTCGTGGCAGGAACGTTTCTTCTTTGTTTGAATAGATGGTGATTCCGTCGAGGAGAGCTGCCTCCATCTATTTCCGCATGCATGGAACTTCAATCGAGGTAATACGATGAAAACTCGTTGTCTTATTTTGTTATTTCGGAAGTGCGAGTTTTTAATGAAAAAGTTTCACTTTGTAGAGAATGGGGCTGTTGCGCATTTGCATGGCGATCTTTTCGTCAAGAGGGATCTCCTTCGTCAAAGGCCGTTCTTCTGGAAGTCCTTCACTCTTGAACGAATTCGAGACGCAGTAAGGCTTTACCGGTCCCGAGACTCTGTCCCGACATATGATGCCGAACCGGTTATCGAAGCCCCGACTCGGAGGTGTAAACAGAGATCCCGTAAAGGGAAGGAAATCGATGGTGGGGCATGTTCGGAAGATCCTTCACCGTTGGGGGAAAACCCTAGTTTTGTTCCAACGGAAAAAGGTGGAGCCAGTGATTTTCCACTTCCCAGCAATTTCTTTGATGGCCTTCCTCCGGAGTTCGTTACTGACGAGTCGCTGGAGGAAGAGAAGAGGCAATGGATTTTTGCCGAGGGTTCCCAGCGGATCAATGAGGTTTTGTTCTTTGAACTTCTTAACAATATTCTTGATTCCGCATATATGTATGTTTATTGATCTTGAATTTGTGCAGGGACTAAGAGTGTTTGGCAATGCGCTCGACTCAAGTTTCCGCAAGTCTAGGATTGCCAACTTCAAGACCAAGGAAGCTGAGCGAGAGCTCTTCCGATTCCGACAAGAGGTTAAGGCGCAGAACGAAAAGCAAGCTGAGCTTCATGCTCGAGCTCTTGTTTGGGCGGAAAGGAGAGGAAGAAGGATGGTCGCGGCCGAGGTGGCGAGACGGGCAGAATTGTTCGCTGCTGAGTTTCAATGTTTTAAAGAGGCTCAGAAGTTTGTTGGCGATTTCCGCGATTGCCGGGGCTCGGTCGTAAACCTTTACAAGTCTCAGAACCCGGATTTCTCCTTTGATTCCGAGATTTCTGAGATGAAGGACTTCATGGCCGAGTGTGCTCATGCTGAGTCCTTGGTTCCTCCAGTCCAGGAAAGAGTCCGGAGACTATGAGAACCTATCGAGGTTTCCGAGGATACGGTGGAGGCCGGAGCCGATGAGAACGCCGAGGGTGGTGGGAATGCTCAAGGTGTGAACGAGGAAGTGGACCAGCCTGCAGGTTCATTCGGGATTTCCGCATATGGATTTCTCGACGTTGACCTTCTTTTGTGAATCGTATGTTTTGGCCGTGTATGGCTGTTTTTTAGGAGTTTTATTTTGCGACCGTTGGAGGTTGCACTCTTTTGTTTTGGGACTGGCGGTTGGTGGCTTAGAATCCCGTTGTCTTTGCAGACTTTATAAATATAAAAATTTGCGAAATTTCGTCTTTTGTTTTGATTTATACTTTCATCAAGTGTAGAGGAAAGAATGCGAGTAGTCACTTCGTATCCTAACTCTTTTTTGTCGCTTGGTCCGTATGCTACTTTCTAGTGAGCGTTTTAGGTGTAAGCGATAAGAGACATGTTTTGGGATCTCGTATACGATACTATGTCTGTGAGATGTCAAGATCCAGCAAGACTGGGTTTAGGGCAAGACCTAGGCTTACTCTCAGCTTTAAGGCTGTGCGATGACTGATCGGCTTTCGTTTTGCCTGTTAGTGATTTCTTCCTGATTCTTTTCGTTTAAAGTCCGCGACTAGTCGCCGGCTTATATGACTTGTGTTAAAAGAATCGAGCTATCTTCGGAGTTTATCCGAGACGCTAAACCAAAATTTTGGGTTTCTTGTATAGCGCGCTATGATATCCTTGTCGGATGTAAGAGGACCTTGTAGGTCTGACTACGAGTTTGTATTGAGTGAAACATTTCTGAGTGCGTCCGTTGGGGCCAATCGACGGGCATAAGTTGTTTTTTAAGTCGCAGGTGGACTGTTTCAGCGGATGATACGAGTTTTGCTATCTTTTTCAGAAGTTGCGACGTCTCGCGTTTCTTTCGAAGATATGATTTTCGTTTTTCCGAAGTGTTTACGCGTTTTCTAAATTAAGTGAGCGCAAGAAATAGAAAGAAAGAATTTTATTTGAAAAATTTCGAAAAAAATTTGAGTACATATGCGGATATTTTGTGTTTTTTTTGTGGGAGTATAGGAGTATACGTACCCACCCCTCCTTCTAGCGCCAAACTGTGGGAACCGAAATTCACACCGTCAATTTCCGATAAACGATTTGTGGAGGAAAACCGAGTTAACCCAATCTTCCTTGAAGGTCCCGGATATCTGCTGGGCCACACACGATACAATCAATGGAGATAAAAGTTGTAAAAATGAAAATCGTAAGAGTTGAGCGAAAGAGATCTTATTTCTGAATTCTCGTTTGAGCGTGTACAACGAGTAAAGAAATTGGCTACAAGAGCTGTCGAAAAGTCCGCTAGTCCGGCTGCCTAAGTCTATCCTAGTTGAGTCGCAGCTCGCTAGTGAAAACAGAAAAGAATGCTAAACCGCTCTAAGTGCTAAGTGCTCTGGAATTTTTGTGATGATTTGCTCCTGGCCCAAAGCTCTCCTTATATACTCTTCTTAAGACGGTCTATCTTCTCGCGGGCTGAATCGGGCTTTTTCCATTTTCGTCCATCTTCGTGTTTATCGGGAAACTTGACATTTATCTTCGGAAAACTTGACATTTATCTTCTGGAAACATGACATTTATCTCTCATGTGAGGATAAGGATAAACCGTCATAGTTATCCTTCCTTTTCAGAAAATCGTAAGTGGGCCGTTTTGGCCATGTCAGGCCGTTTAGACGTTTTTACGGTTTTTCGAAAGAATAGTTATTGAAGGTTTCGGTATTTCCGAAGGAAACCCAATTCCTCGTTTAGTCGAGATGTTTGGTGTTTAGAATAACCGTGATCGTACCAAACTCACGAAAATTGATCCAACAAGCTAAGATGGGATCAGACCGAGCATGATGGGACCGAGACCAGGACGAGGGGCCGTCGACCGGCGTCAGGGGGCTTGCCACCGGCGCCAGGCCGGCTTGCGGAACGCGTGCCGCCGGCGCCAGGCCGGCCCGCGTGACGCGTGCCGCCGGCGCCAGGCCGGCCCGCGTGACGCGTGCTGCCGGCGCCAGGCCGGGGTGCCGCCGGTGCCAGGCCGGCCCGCGTGACGCGTGCCAACCGGCGCCAGGCCAGGGTGCCGCCGGCGCCAGACCGGCCGCGTGAAGAGTGCCGCCGGCGCCAGGCCGGCCCGCGTGACGCGTGCCGCCGGCGCCAGGCCGGCACGCGTGACGCGTGCCCGCCGGCGCCAGGCCGGCCCGCGTGACGCGTGCCGCCGGCGCCAGGCCGGGGTGCCGCCGGCGCCAGGCCGGGGTGCCGCCGGCGCCAGGCCGGGGTGCCACCGGCGCCAGGCCGGCTTGCGTGACGCGTGCCGCCGGCGCCAGGCCGTCTTGCCGTCCGTGGGTTTTCCGTTGTTTGATCTTTCCCCCGTTAGTCGTTCGTGCGGGAAATCTTTAAGTTTGGAAGGATCTTCAGCCATAGATTTCGAGATAACCGTTTTCAATGGTTTGAGTAATGTGGCTTCGAACTTTAGATGTTTAAAAGATGAACTTTTAAACAATCGAGAAGGCTTTGCGGAAGAATCATTGTAGTTTGCGGACTATCCGGACATGGGTTTAAGGGATCAAGATGCTGCCGTTTCCCGAGATCATGAGACGATTGCATAGATGGGCACCAGGACCCTTGCCGCTGGCGCCAGACGGGAGACGACAGGCCTGCCGCAGGTGCCAGACGGGACAGGGCGAGCCTGCCGCCGGTGCCAGGCGCCCTGCCGCCTGTGCCACATCCTGCGTCTGCCGGTGCCTGCTGTTGCTTGCCTTCGTTGATCCCCGGGGCCTATGGTCCGTCCATGCCTTCTTGTGAGTTCATCGAGTGACGACCCGTTTCTTGGTTTCGATTGTCACTTGGTTTTCTTTCGAGGACTTTCGGGTGACGATTTCGTCGTTGACCGATTTTGACCCCAACACAGACCATGGAAGTCTGTATTGACAACATGCTGGTAAATTCCCTAGGAGCCGAAGATCATATGTCGCACCTGCAGCAAGCCTTCCCTACCCTACGGAAATATAGCATGAAGCTTAACCCAGCCAAGTGCATATTTGGAGTGAGCTGCAGAAAGTTCTTGGGGTATATCGTGACCCATGGGGGCATTGAAGCTAATCCAGAACAGATACGCGCCTTCCAGTCTATTCACTCCCCGAGGAACGTCAAAGAGGTCCAATGGCTAACGATAGGATGGAGCCCTGAGCAGATTTATCTCTAGACTGTCCGACAAGTATCACACCTTCTTCGAAACACTGAAGAACCCGAAGGCCTTCCAATGGACGGAGAAATGTGAGTCCGCCTTACGCGAGCTCAAGGTATACCTCACTACTCCTCCTCTCCTGTCAAAACCCTTGGCGGGCGAAGTACTACTGCTGTACCTCGCAGTTTCGGAGCACGCCGTAAGCGCCGTCCTAATACGCGAGGAAGGAAGCAGACAGCTCCCAATCTACTACGTGAGTAAAGCCCTCTTGGACGCAAAGGCTCGCTACAGCCACCTCGAGAAGCTAGCTCTAGCCCTGATGATCCTCTCCCGCAAACTAAGACCGTACTTTCAAGCTCATCCGGTTGTGGTTGTCACTTCTTTCCCCATCAAGCTGGTTCTTCACAAACCCGCAGTCTCGGGACGTCTGGCCAAATGGGCTGTAGAGTTGGGGGAGTATGACGTAATATTTCGGCCGGCTACCGCTATAAAAGTACAGGTCCTAGCCGACTTTGTGGCTGAGTTGTCGCCTACCTTGCTCCCGGCTCTGGAGCAGGATGTACGCCTCCAAAGCAAGAGAGCGGAAGAAGGAGAGTGGACCCTATACGTCGACGGGTCCAGCAACATCCGAGGAGCCGGATTTGGGATAGCGCTCACCTCACCCACCGGGAATACGGCCTCAAGAACTGTAAGGTGTAACTTCAAAGCAACCAACAATGAAAGCGAGTACGAAGCCCTAATCGCGGGACTAACACTCGCCCACCAGATGGGTGCAGAGAACATCCAGGTCTTCAGAGATTCTCAGCTGATAATCAATCAGGTGCAGAGAGAGTACCAAGCCAAGGAACAGCATGATCCGATATCTAGCGATCGCTCAGCGCCTCCTCAAGAAGTTCATAAGCTATAAGCTTACGCAAATCCCTAAGGAAAGGAATTTGCAGACTGACGCTCTCGCAAAAATGGGGTCCGCCCTCGAAACCAAAAGCCAGATGAGCATCCCCCTGCTTGTTCTCCAATGGCCAGCCACCCTGGAGAAATTGTCTTCCAAAGTTATCTCGGTGATTGGAGAAGAGGACACATGGATGACCCCTATAGTTTGATACCTGGAGACCGATATCCTCCCTCAAGACCGTAACGAGAGCAGGAGGATCAAGAAGAAATCAGCAAGATACTGCATCTCCCAAGGAGTACTGTACCGGAGATTCTTCTCGGGACCCTATCTATGGTGCGTAACACCCCGAGAGGTTTCCAGGATCCTTGTGGAACTACACGAAGGAGGCTGCGGATCCCACTCCAGTTGCAGAAGCCTAGTGCTGAGAGACAAGAGAGCGGGATACTACTGGCCAACGATGGCCGAAGACGCTGACAGGAAAGCCAAGTACTGTGACGAGTGTCAGAGACACGCTCCCCCCAGAAAACCTCGAAGCCATAAGTTCCCCCTGGCCTTTCAGGAAGTGGGGCATGGATGTAGTGGGAAAATTACTAACTGCGCCGGGGCAAAAGGTTTTCCTTTTGGTGGTAACCGACTACTTATCCAAATGGGTCGAAGCGGAAGCGCTCAGCCGAATAACTGATCTCCAGATTAGGAAGTTCTTGTGGACGAACGTGATCACACGCTTCAGAGTCCTGAAAGAGATTTTCACCGACAACGGGCTACAGTACACCAGTCATAACTTCAAGGAGTTCTACAAGGACTGGGGTCAACATGCTGAAGAAGGGCTTGGAGGGTTCTCATGGGAAGGGGGCAGAGGAACTACACGGAGTTCTCTGGGCCTATAGGACTACTCCCAATACGGCGACACATGAAACTCCCTATTCGTTAGTATACGGGGCAGAAGCTGTTGGGGAAAAATACTCAGGTATCATTTTCCTCCAGGCTTCAGGCAGGACTCAGGTCTCCATGTCCCCACAAAAGAGTACCCCGGGACTTCACTGAAAGGAACTCAGGAACTCAGGAACTACCTTTTCCCCCGGGGAAATGGAAAATTTCCGACAAAGAGAACCTTCCATATTTCCGAATATGGAAGAATTCCTCTTATTCAGACCGACTAAAACCGACCTAAGGACGACTATATGAGGCTATTCAAAACCCTAAAGCAGGGGATCGACATCTAAAGACTAAGAGAAAAAAGCTAGGCGGCTAGGCTAGGGTTCATACACCAATCTATTGTAATTCTTGCTTTACTCTCTAATAAAATGTCTCTTCATATACAAACTCTTGTTATCCTTTCAAATATCACTAAACACTCACGAAATAATAGCTTAACCCTCGTTCCGTAGTACTCAAAAAGGACCTACACAAAAATCCCCTAACAGTTTGGCGCTAGAAGGAGGGGAGTAATCCAAATTACGTGATGGTGACGGTGGAAGAGTAAAACGATCTACCCGAAGCTACTCCGAGAGAAGCCGAGCTTCAAAAACAGCTTGACTGTTGGGGTCAAAACGGTTATCTCGAAATCTACGGCTAAAGATCCTTCCAAACTCAAAGATTTCCCGCGCGAACAGCCAACAGGGGAAAGATCGGGCGACGGAGAACCCACGGGCGGCAGAGAACCCCTGGCGCCGGCGGCAGGCGAGATGGAGCCGGCCTGGCGCCGGCGGCAAGCCCCCTGGCGCTGGCGGCAAGCGTCACGCAAGCCGGCCTGGCGCCGGCGGCAAGCCCCCTGGCGCCTGGCGCCGTCGGCAAGCGTCACGCAAACCGGCCTGGCGCCGGCGGCAAGCGTCACGCAAGCCGGCCGGTGGCAGGCCCCCTGGCGCCGGTGGCAAGCGTCACGCAAGGCGGCCTGGCGCCGGCGGCAAGCCCCCTGGCGCCGGCGGCAAGCGTCACGCAAGCCGGCCTGGCGCCGGCGGCAAGCCCCCTGGCGCCGGTCGACGGTCCTCGTTCTGGTCTCGGTCCCATCATGCTCGGTCTGATCCCATCTTGGCTTGCTTGGATCAATCCTCGTAGGTTTGATACGATCACGGCTACGGAATTAACATCTCTCGATTGGAATCATCCTCGATGTTTTACGACGAAAATTAGAAAGGTTGGATTTCTCGTAGAAGATATCGTGTAAAACAAGATCGATTAACTCGAACATCGATTCTTTAGGCTATACGGTTTATTTTACGAGAAAGATAGTCTTTCCGAGAAATCGTATAAAATGTTCAACGACTTAAGACAAGTCCACGGACTTACTTACGATTTTAAGAATTCAGGCCCAATCAGACTATGACGGTTTATCCAATTTCCCGAACATCGGATAAACATCAAGTCACCGGAAAATAGGGGAAAACTCGAGGATAATTACGAAGATCGACGAAAATGGAATATTTCCTGAAGAGATATACTTGGGCCCAAAGGCGAAGTCCATCATCCTGAGGCAAACCGACCTAGAAGTGAGTATATAAGGAGAGAAAGAGCAGAGGAGAAGGGGATCCGAAAATTAGACTTAGAGCACTTTGCTAGCTTAGAAGAATTAGGGTTTAAGTGGTTAGACTAGCGGAGCAAGGCTTAGGACGTTTGGCTGCCTGCGACTCTATCTTTTTCTTTAATCGCAAATCTCTCTGTCTTTCGGAGAATCCTTGTATTCATATCTTTCATTTAATAACGCGCCTTCGAGCAAATATCGCAATTTTTATCTTTGTCATCTGTTAACTTTCTCAATTTCGTGTGGCAACACAGAGAATCCGGACCTTCAAGGAAAGTCGGGTTAACTTGGCTTTCCTCCGCAATCTTATTCATTAAAATTGACAGTGCGAATTTCGGTTCCCACAGTTTGGCGCTAGAAGGAGGGGGGGGCGGATTCTCTAACTCGAAAACCACCAATCGATAGAAGTTCAGTACGGCTACTTCGTCAGCCCGCAACATCGTATCCTTCGAGGATCGAGCAACGGCCAGCATGGCCAAACCTCACAACAATCTCCTCGTAATAGAACTCACGATCCAGGATATTGACGTAGCAAGGGTATTAGTCGACACCGGATGCTCGGCTAATATTATCTATAAAAGCCCCCTCGAGAGGATGGGCGTCGATCTAAACATCCATACAGATGACCCCAGCCCAGTGTTCGGACTCTCGGGAAAAGTTATGACCCTCGGTTCGACAAACCTCTCAGTCAGAGCCGGGAGCGTCGCCAAAAACACGGAATTCCTGGTGATCGATAGTCCAACATCCTACAACGCGATAGTTGGAACTCCCTGGCTAAATTCCATGAGAGCGATCCCATCAACATTCCACCTATGCCTCAAGTTCCCGACACCTTTCGGGGTCGAAACGATACATGGTAGTCACGGAACAGCGCAGGTCTACCTCGCTACCGAACTAAAACGGAAAAATTCCGAAATCGAGACCTCTCGGAAAAAGCAAACGATTTACGACAGGACAGAAACCTTCTGGCAGTCCCAAAGAGCTGAGGCCCTGGAAGGGAAGCGTGAACCAACCTGCGAACCGGTGGTCTCGATCTGCCTCGACGATTCCTTCCCGGAACGGTGCGTCGAAATCGGAGCTAACCTCCGCGAACCAATAAAAGCAGAGCTCATCGCATGCCTCAAAAAGAATCTCGGTACGTTCGCTTGGGCTGCGGAGGATATGCCGGGAATCGACATTAGCGTAACATGTCACGAACTTAACATCGACCCGACTCACAAACCCGTAAAACAAAAGAGACGAAAGCTGGGACCTGAGCGTGCCACTGCAGTCAACGAGGAAGTCGAAAGACTCCCCAAAGTAGGGTCGATAACAGAAGTTAGGTATCCAGACTGGCTTGCCAACCCTGTCGTGGTAAAAAAGAAGAACGTCAAGTGGCGAGTCTGTGTCGATTTCACGGATCTGAATAAAGCCTGTCCAAAGGATTGCTTCCCGCTCCCACACATCGACCGACTGGTCGAAGCAACTGCGGGAAACAAGCTCTTATCATTCATGGATGCTTTTTCCGGATACAATCAGATCATGATGAATCCCGACGACCGCGAAAAAACTGCATTCATCACAGACCGCAGAACGTATTGCTACAAGGTAATGCCTTTCGGTCTTAAAAACGCGGGTGCAACGTATCAGCGACTCGTCAACAAAATGTTTGCCGAGCAACTCGGAAAAACTATGGAAGTATACATCGACGATATGCTCGTAAAAACTCTTGACGAACACGATCATGTAACCCAACTAGAGGAATGTTTTGCACGACTCAACCAGCATAACATGAAACTCAACCCGGCGAAATGCAGATTCGCAGTGGCATCGGGAGAATTCCTCGGATACCTCGTAACGTATCGCGGAATCGAGGCCAATCCTAAACAAATCGACGCACTAATAGAGATGGCCTCCCCGAGAACCAATCGAGAAGTCCAAAGGTTAACCGGAAGAGTCGCGGCTTTGAACCGTTTCATCTCGCGCTCCACAGATAAGTGCCTACCGTTTTACGAAACGTTGAAGGGAAACAAGAAGTTCGAATGGTCCGAGCAATGTGAAAAGGCTTTCCAACAGTTGAAACATTACCTGGCCACTCCACCAGTTCTCGAAAAACCGGTGGAAGGTGAACCTCTTTTCCTCTATATTGCAGTTTCCGCAACAGCAGTCAGTGGCGTCCTGATACGAGAAGAACGCGGCGAACAAAAGCCAATCTTTTACGTAAGTAAGACGTTGCTGGATGCGGAAACTCGATACCCGCTGATGGAAAAATTAGCATTCGCCGTCATAACCTCTGCAAGGAAACTAAGACCATATTTCTAGTCTCATACTATAGTTGTTCTCACAACATTCCCTCTGCGGATAATCATGCACAGTCCGAGCCAATCCGGTAGGCTCGCGAAATGGGCAATCGAACTAAGTGAATACGACGTTGAATATCGCCCAAGGACATGTGCGAAATCCCAGGTTCTTGCAGATTTCTTGGTAGAATTACCCACTAGAGACATGACTAACGAGGAGCCGAACTCAACTTGGATCCTCCACGTCGACGGATCCTCGTCCAAACAAGGGTCCGGAATCGGAATTCGACTCACCTCTCCTAACGGGGAAATCCTAGAACATTCGTTCCGATTTGCTTTTCATGCTTCAAACAATGAGGCAGAATATGAGGCACTCATCGCAGGCTTGCGGCTAGCCCATGGACTAAAAATCCGTAATATTCACGCTTACTGTGATTCTCAGTTAGTCGCCAACCAATACAGCGGAGAGTATGAAGCAAGGGACGAAAGAATGGACGCATATCTGAAACTCGTCTAAGAACTGGCTCGTAGTTTCAACCAGTTCGCCCTGACCAGAATCCCTCGCTCGGAAAACGTCCAGGCCGACGCCTTGGCTGCCCTCGCCTCAAGCTCAGATCCAGGGCTCAAAAGGATAGTCCCGGTCGAATTCATCGAACATCCGAGCATCGGACCACCAGTGGTCGCCAATCTAATCCGAGGAGAGATTGAAGATTCGGAAGAAGTTGAGGATCAACCGGAAGCGGATGCGGACCAAACCGAGTATGGCTGCGACGGCCCTTGGTTAGAACCAATCCGAGCCTATATCGTGAATGGAACCTTACCCGCCGAAAAATGGGCGGCCCGTAAAGTGAAAACCCAAGCGGCATGGTATGTCACGATAGAGGGAGAAATTTATAAGTGGCGTTTCTCCGGTCCTCTCATGACATGCGCAGAGGGAGAAAGGGCAAGAAGAATCATGGAAGAGGTCCATTCTGGATCATGCGGAAATCATTCTGGCGGAAGATCTCTCGCAGTCAAAATCAAACGCCACGGTTATTATTGGCCAACCATGATAAAAGACTGCGAGAAATTCGCCCGGAAGTGCGAGAAATACCAAAGGCATGCTCCAACAATCCATCAACCCGCGGAAATCCTCTCCTCAATCTCGCCCCCCTATCCTTTCATGCGATGGTCCATGCAGATTGTCGGACCTATGCATCCATCAAAACAAAAACGTTTCCTCCTAGTCCTCACGGATTTCTTTTCCAAATGGGTAGAAGCAGAATCCTACGCAAGTATCAAAGACACACAAGTCGAGAACTTCGTATGGAAACATATCATAACTAGACATGGGGTCCCGTACGAAATCGTAACAGACAACGGATCTCAATTTATCTTTGTTCGATTCGAAGCATTCTGCGAAAAGTGGAAAATACGACTTACAAAGTCAACTCCCAGGTATCCGCAATTCAACGGACAGGCAGAAACCATCAACAAGACCGTCCTTGACGGACTAAAAAAGCGCCTAGACGCCTGATGATAGGACTTTTCTAAGGTCCTAATCAAATGATGTAGTATAAAAGATTGTCGAACCAATCCTAGGTGACCATGAAACAGAGGGAATGCAAGCCTATGCTTAATCTAAATGCAATCATTAAAGAGGATGATGATTAAACTAAGACAATAAGTAAAATGCAACAAAAAGTAAAACTTTCTTTCTTATGAGGAGAATGAGACCCATGGGTATAGGGACTTGATATCAAATGATTAAGATTCAATCCAAGATGCTAACTTTTCAATCAATCTAATTCCTTATGCCTAGACAACAAAACTAAGCAAGCTCTATCCCTAGATGAATGCTCTTTTGCAATGATCACCCAAGTACACCAAATCCCTTTGGCTGTAATGATCAAAGCAAACATGGAGAATGAGTCTAATAGCAATCCTAGCTTCTTTGACAACTAATCCCTTAGGCAAAGCAAGCTAAAAGCATAGATGAGTTGGTTCAGGAATTTCATAGAACACCTTCCGGGCATGAAATGCCTATGACTCTATGTTTGAGAGGCCAACTCAAATATAGCTTTAAGAACACCAAATCAATGCAAGGAAATGATAGATCTAACACTAAACACCTTGGATCTACACTTAATCACTCTCAATCACCCTAACCCATGGATCTTAAATGGATCTACTCACTAATCCACATGCTTACTCTTAAATCCATGAGAGATTCAAGCTTAAACATATAGAGAAAGAAAAGGGGATGAAACCAAACAATCAAGAACACAAAGATAAGATGAGATTATGAATCAAAGATGAAACTTTACTCAAGAGGTTTATGTGTTCTTAGATAGAAAATAACATAAGTCCCACATTAGGGATAACAAGGGTACTTATAGTTAGGCTTAAAAGTCCTAGAAACATAGAATAAGATCACTAAAAGCCCTTAAGCTAAATGGGTCTAAACCAATAGGAATGAGGTACAAAACTCGGTCAGGGTAGCATCAACACCATCCAACCCGGTCCAGGTTGCCCGGCCATCCAGCTGGCAGTGTTCTTTGCTCCGTCCGGGTTCCAGGCCGTCCGTCCCACCCCGGTCGTTTCAACCCGGTCTTCAGCACCTTCTTCACGACCGGGTACTCCTAGCCGGACAGGCCACCCCGGTCGTCCTCGGTCTTGACGCGTCATGTTCGCCCGTCCGGGTGCTCCTACCCGGACGCATCTCCCCGGCCGTCCATCAGTTCTCATCGTCCGGGTGCTCCTACCCGGACGCGTCTCCCCGGACGTCCATCAGTTCTCATCGTCCGGGTGCTCCTACCCGGACGCGTCTCCCCGGACGTCCCTCGGTCTGGACGCATCATGTTCGCCCGTCCGGGTGCGTGTAACCGGACGCATCTCCCCGGCCGTCCAGCTGCTTCTTATCGTCTGAGGCTCGAGTTCTGGACGCATCAGCCCGGTCATCCGTACGAGCTGATCCCACCTGATCCGTCCGGGTGTGTGTAGCCGGTCAAGGCTACCCGGTCCAACTCTCTTCTCTTGGTTTTACTTTTCTTCTTATAGCCAATATTGATTCTTCACTTCTTTTTGGGTCATAATGTTCCCAAACACCTCCAATCTCACCAAAGCATACTCCAACACCTGATAAGGACAAATGAATGCAAAATGATCCTAGACATGCCTAAACTTTAGCCTACAACTCAAAGAATGCAATAAAAAGATGGCTAAATATATGAAAATATGCAAGACATCAACTCCCCCACACTAGTCTTTTACTTGTCCACAAGTAAACTAGTAAGGACTAAGGAGGAGAGGTTTGAAGGAGGGGACTCATAGCCAAAAGAATGCTCTTCTTAGTTCTCAACTTGATAACCTTGTATAATCATACCAACTAGCTAGAGCAAACACTCAATCCAACTCTAACTTCACAAGGCCTATCTTAACTCCTTTGATCCCTACACTTACTCATCATGAATCCACAATCCACAAATCCATTTGCTCTCTAACAATCATTAAGCAAACTCAAAAGATCTCTTGCAAATGGTCAAAAGGTCCAAGTCATTTGGTTTGGTGAGAAAGGTCTTGATGCAAAATAAATCAAGTAGTTCAAAAAGGATCTTTGAAGGTGGTTTACTCTCAAAACAAAGTAGCTTTGACATAGCACATAATATATCTAAGAAAGGGATCAATTCATGCATACAATGCTCAATCTCCATTGTCCTACCCTTTTCCTAAACATGAAAGCAACTTTTACTCTATTCCCCAATGCCAAGCCCCACTCTCTCTTCACTCACCCAAAGAATTCCCAAACTCTCAAGAACATTTTCTCACTTAGAACTCTTCACTTTTTGAAGTCTACAAGGGATTTTTATACTTTTTAAACACTTACTAGCTCATAACAACTTTTGCTAGCCCCCCTTTCTTTATTCATCTGTTTTTTTTTTCTTTTTCTTTTTATCTCTTTTTTTTATGGGGGCCAAGACTTTCATTACAAACTTGAGCTAGACTTTCATTTGCTTTACCCTAAAGACTTAATCACTTTTGAGTTCTAAGAGTCTACCATTCCTTTCCTCTCTTTCTCACACTCCCAAGATCAAACTTTACAACACTCACCCCCATCCTAGAAGCTAGACAATATGAGTGTCTAATCTAGCTAAAATGGAGACCAAGCATTGTCGTTCCCAATACTCTCAACATTATGCACATGTAAAGCTTTCCAAAGAAGGCCTCACTCAACAAATAATGAAGGCTTGAAAGGAGGTAAGGGTTTTAGGGTGTGGAGTGCCACTTGAGTTTGTCCAAAAAGATAGGCAAAGAATGGGAGGGACAACTCAAGTGTTCTATCCATGACTTAGTACACAAGGGACCATGAGAAAGAGACTTAGAGTCTAAATATGACAGGAGCAAACTTCAAAGAGATAGCATCAATCAATCAAATAAGCTTTAGGAAGAGTTTTCAAGGCACAAAGTTTACAAGCTATCCTAAGATTGCTCAAGCTAGTTACTATGATTATAAAGGTTATCACTTTAAGAACATAGCATGAGCATCTTTACAAGGCAACTATCATCCTTATCCCCTTATGCATGATGCAACCTATATGATGATTTTTTTTATGCAAGTGAATGATCTAGACTCAATCCTAATGCAACTACATGATTCTTTTTGTGCTGATGTCTCCTGAAGTGCTCAAGGAAGTGAGTTGTGGGCTAGGAAGCAACAGCTCAGCCTTCTTGCCACCCCTTGAGTAAGAGTAGACACATCTCCCATTAAACCGTCCACTTAGAAATTGAGCCTTCCTCAGGTAAGATCCATCCAAGAAAGTAGGACCTACTCCATCATCACCCAAATCAATCCCTTGGTAAGCCAATAATGGGGTTATCCAGCCACCAATACCAATCTGAGGTCCGGAGTCACGGTTTGTCCAAGCCCAGCTCTTGTAGTGCGTGAGGCGCTGTACAAGGAAGCCAACCATACCAAAGTCTGAGTAGAAATTATCCGGGACACGAGGGAGCTGAGGAGAGGAAGGAAAGTGTCGGGCGGTTTGGTGAAGGAATCTCAACTCGTCTCCAGCAACATTCCCTACTTCCTTCTTCTGGAAGAGGGTGTGGTTAAGCAACCTGTGGAGGTAGCGCATAGTGGGATGCCTAATAGCTCCTTTCTTCTCCTTCTTGTGGCCTCCTTTTCCTTGTCCTGTTAATAAGGTCCACATTCAGCAATGGTCTTCTCCTTAGGGGCTGTCTTGAGTGTTGGAAGTGAAGAGTTTTTCTGATCCTCAAGGTCAAGAACTTCACCAATCTCTGTGAAAGACATGGAGTACACCTCACCCTTAATCTTGAATTTGATCTCTCCCCATCCTTGCTGTGCATGCTTGGAAGTGTGAAAGGTTGCTTCTAGTGTAGCCAAGAATTGGCAAGAGACTTCTTTGTGAGTGGGGTAAGCTGCTGAGTAGAGGCTGCCCACCTTCATGTGCTGAAGCATTGCTTCAACATCATTATCAAGGTACATCTCTTGCAAGATCCTTTTATTAACAAATCTGGTAGGGACCCAAGCAATGCCATTTCTCATAAGGTCTAGCAGCTCATCCTTAGTAGGTGTCTTGGACCTATCCCTCTTGTCATACTTGGATTTAGGATCAGCATGCTCATCGTTAGAAGATGTCTCATCTTCTTCACCTTCATTTTCTGCAACCATTGGCTTCTTGCCTTGCTTCTTTGCTCTAGCCCTGGCCAACTTCTCTTCCTTGTTTTGCTGGTTGAGGTGTTCTACAACTTCTTGTACAGGGTCTGGTGCACTCCTAGGTGGAGTCATAGTCTTCTCAATCACAAGGGCTCCCACACTAGAGTTTCTTAGTGCCTTGGCTCTCTTGGGAGGAGCTTGCATGTGAGTACCATCAGCCACACTGTCTCCAACAGCTGATCTCTTTCCATCCTTCTTGGCTTGCTTGTGAGCACCATCAGCCACA
Source organism: Brassica juncea (assembly GCA_018703725.1). NCBI lineage: Eukaryota > Viridiplantae > Streptophyta > Magnoliopsida > Brassicales > Brassicaceae > Brassica > Brassica juncea. The sequence goes on from JAATWR010000081.1 coordinate 20,633, forward strand.
CTCTTATCGGCAACAACTCTCTTCCCATCTTTCTTGGCTTGTGCTTTCTTCCTTATCATTGCCAAGGCTTGCTGGCGGCGCTCCTCTTCTGTACCAGGATCTGAGCCCAAAGGTTTCCTAAACTGAGCAGTGTGCCTTGCTGCACGCTCTTTCTTCTCAACTTCTAGATCAGCTTCACTCTTTCTCCCCATTGGTACTTGAAAATTTAGACCTTGGAAAATAGTAAGCTTAAGAAGGAAAAAGGCTCTCAAGATGAGGAATATGATCAAAAGCATAAGAATTACAATTCCAATGATCAATTACTCACAAGAAACAAACTTTTAAGCAAAAAGGACTTTAGAACATCCTAGAGAGTTCTCATTGCTCATAATTATTTATTTATTTTTTTTATATGAGCAACAAGAATCTCTAAGAATCAAAACCACTCAATTAAGTACAATCAAGCTTAAAATGGCCTAAATTTAAGTTCTCCATCAACCTAGCATCCAATCTAACCCAAGAACAACCTAAAACAAGCACTTTATGAAAAACCCCCAAATCTCATGAACCCTAATTTTTCAAAGTTCAAATTAATCTCAATTCCACCATGAAATCAACTGCCCAGCATGATATATAAGCTTTCCCTAGTCTAATTTACAAGAATCTAGCAAGAAAAGGCTCAAATTTCAAGTTCAAATTTTTAGGGTTCATGAGGGTTACGAATTTGAACTTAGAGATACCATACCTTGCTTTGGATGAAGGATAAAGATGAAAAGATTCAAGGAATTAGATCTAGGGGAGGAAGGCTTGGGTGTGGGAAAAAGAAATTTGTGATTTGGGTGAGATTTGACAAAGTTATGGGGATTTATGTTCTTGGAGGCTAGAGAGGATTATGATGTGAGGAAGATGATGAAATGAGAAGAGAGATGGTGGCTTAGGGTTTTAAAAGGTTTCTGGGTCGGGTGGATAGGTGTTTGGGTCGGTTTAGGTGGGTTTGGGTCGGTTTAGGGATAGAAAAACTTACCTTGGGTCGCGGCCGGGTCATGCGCGGGTCGTGGGTCTCCATCGGGCTGTTCGCGGATCTTGGCATGCGGAGAACGACCGGGTAGGTTACCCCGGATGGCCGTCCCCGGTCTGTTCTGCTGTCTCCACGACCGGGTGCTGTTACCCGGACACATGCACCCCGGTCAGTCAATCCGTCCGATTCACGACCGGGTAGGTTACCCCGGACGTCCCTTCCCCGGTCCATCTGGCTTGTTGCACGACCGGGTGCTCACCCCGGACGGATGTACTCGGTCCGTTCCTTTCGTCCGTCCGTCCGTCCGCTTCACGACCGGGTGCTTCCACCCGGACACCGCACCCCGGTCTGATTGTTCAGCATGCTGCGCGTCCGGGTAGGCGACCCCGGTCCACTCTACCCGGTCCAAACCTCCAAACCTCTTTTTTTTTTTTTTTTTTTTTTTTAACTTCTTCTCAAAGCTTTATCCCACTCATTCCCAAGCTATCACCATTCTCCAAGTGACTTAATTGAAAAAGAACAAATCCTAATGCATATTTACAAGGATAACCATGGGACTTCCTCCCAAGTGAGCTTGTTTAAAGTCACTAGCTTGACTTTGCCTCCTTTGAGGTTAGGCAAGGGGAGAATCAGAGAGTGGGGTTGATGTCCCATCCTCTTTTGGTATTGTGGACATGTATTCTTTGAGTCTCTGGCCATTCACTGTGAAGTCTCCACCATCCTTGTTCCAAAGCACAATGGCTCCATAGGGTCTCACTTCTTTGATCACAAATGGACCAGACCACCTTGACTTTAGCTTTCCTGGAAACAGCTTCAGTCTAGAGTTGTAAAGAAGCACTTGATCTCCTGCCTTGAACTCTCTTTTGAGGATGTGCCTGTCATGGAAAGCCTTAGTCTTTTCCTTGTAGATCCTTGAGTTCTCAAAGGCATCCATCCTTATCTCATCCAGTTCATTGAGTTGAAGAAGTCTCTTCTCCTTTGCACACTTGATGTCAAAGTTTAGAAGCTTCACAGCCCACAATGCCTTGTATTCAAGCTCAACTGGCAGATGGCAAGACTTCCCATAGACAAGGTTGAAAGGAGTAGTGCCTAGAGGAGTCTTGAATGCTGTTCTATATGTCCAAAGAGCATCATCAAGCTTGGCTGACCAATCCTTCCTCTTGGTTCCTACAACCTTCTCCAAGATTCCCTTGATTTGCTTGTTGGAGACCTCCACTTGGCCACTTGTTTGAGGGTGATAGGGTGTTGCAACCTTGTGTTTCACTCCATTCTTCTTGAGAAGACCCTCAAATACCTTGTTGATGAAATGTGAACCTCCATCACTTATGACCACTCTTGGAACTCCAAACCTTGGGAAGATATTGCTCTTGAACATTTTGACCACCACTCTTGAATCATTTGTAGGAATTGCTATTGCTTCCACCCACTTTGATACATAGTCCACAGCCACCAAGATGTATCTGTTGCCATAAGAAGAAGGGAGGGTCCCATGAAGTCAATCCCCCAAACATCAAACACTTCCACTTCAAGGATTGGGTTTTGAGGCATCTCATTCCTCTTAGTAATGTTCCCACTCCTTTGGCAAGAGTCACATCTTGAAATGAAGTCTTCTGAGTCCCTGAACATGTGTGGCCACCAAAATCCAGCTTGTAGCACCTTTGAGACAGTCTTGAATGTAGCAAAATGGCCTCCATAGGAAGATCCATGGCAATGTGAGAGGATTCCTTCAACTTCTTCTTCAGCCACCACTCTTCTATAAATCTGATCTTTGCATAGGGTGTAGAGGTATGGTTCATCCCAATAGTATCTCTTCAAGTCTTTGTAGAACTTCTTCTTCTCATACCCTGCAAGCCCCAATGGTTCCTTTCCAGTGGCTAAGTAGTTAACCAAATCAGCATACCAAGGTCCCTTCTCTTCAGCTGCCTTAACCTCTTCAATCTTTTTTCCAGTCTCAATGACTGCCACCACTGACATGATGGCCATGACATGCTCTTGTCTAAGTCCCTCATCAATAGGGATTCCACCTTCAATCCTCAACCTGGAAAAGTGATCAGCAACTCCATTCTCAATCCCTGGCTTGTCTCTAATCTCCAAGTCAAACTCTTGAAGCAAAAGGATCCATCTTAGTAGTCTTGGCTTGGCATCCTTCTTTGCTAGGAGGTGTCTCAAAGCTGCATGGTCAGTATACACAATGACCTTGGAACCCACCAGGTAGCTTCTGAATTTTTCAAAGGCGAAGACAATGGCCAGCATCTCTTTCTCTGTTGTGGCATACTTCATCTGTGCATCATTCAGGGTTTTGCTAGCATAATAAATCACATGAGTCTTGCCATCCTTCTTCTGCCCCAGGACAGCCCCAACAGCAAAGTCACTAGCATCACACATTATCTCAAAAGAGAGGTCCCAATCAGGTGGCTGGACAATGGGGGCACTAACCAGTTCACCCTTTATCTTTTTGAAGGCTTCAAGACAATCTTCATCAAAGCTGAAAGCTGCCTCCTTGCATAGCAACTTTGTCATGGGTCTAGCAACCTTTGAGAAGTCTTTGATGAATCTTCTATAGAACCCAGCATGGCCAAGGAAGCTCCTGATGTCTTTCACTGTCTTTGGTGGTGGCAAGCTGACCATCACCTCAATCTTAGCCTTATCCACTTCAATGCCCTTTTCTGAAATCTTGTGTCCAAGCACAATCCCCTCTTTGACCATGAAATGACACTTCTCCCAATTCAGCACTAGGTTGGTGTCTTCACATCTCTGTAGGACCCTGCACAAGTGGGACAAACAAGCAGAAAACGAAGATCCGTAGACAGAGAAATCATCCATGAATACCTCCACTATATCCTCAATGAGATCCGAGAAAATAGACATCATGCACCTTTGAAAGGTTGCTGGAGCATTACATAACCCAAATGGCATCCTTCGATAAGCAAAGGTGCCATAGGGGCATGTGAATGTTGTCTTCTCTTGATCATTGGGATGTATGGGGATTTGGAAGAACCCTGAATACCCATCAAGAAAACAATAGAAAGGATGGTTTGCAAGTCTCTCAAGCATTTGGTCAATGAATGGCAATGGAAAATGATCCTTTCTAGATGCTGAGTTGAGCTTTCTATAATCAATACACATCCTATGGCCAGTTATGGTTCTAGTTGGTATCAATTCATCCTTGTCATTTTTAACCACAGTGATACCACCTTTCTTTGGAACTACATGCACAGGAGATACACATTTAGAATCTGAAATAGGGTAGATAACACCAGCATCTAAGAGCTTAAGAATCTCCTTCTTTACAACATCCTTCAGGTTAGGATTCAACCTTCTTTGATGCTCTATAGAATTCATTGATTCATCCTCTAGATGTATCCTATGCATGCACAAAGAAGGTGATATCCCCTTAATATCATCTAGTGAGTATCCAATTGCCTTTCTAAACTTTTTAAGTGCATTTAAAAGTTGAGAAAGCTCAAGTTCAGTAAGTTCACTACTCACAATGACAGGATATGACTCATTAGGGCCTAGAAATGCGTACCTTACACCATGGGGAAGAGGTTTTAGCTCCACTTTTGGTGCCTTGAGCTCACTCCAATCATCTTGTTGGGTGTCCTCTTGTTGAGTGGCTGAAACAGCTTGGTGCACCTCTTGTTTGAGCTCCTCATACTGGCCTTTATCAACAATCTTCTTGCGAGAATCCAGCATGGCTGCAATAGCATCACTCTCTTGGTTCTCAACCACTTGGACCTCTTTATCCACTGTCAAAGCATGCTGCAAAGGGTCCTCTATTGTCAACTCTCCTAGTGCTAATTCCTCAAGGAGCTCATCAGCAAGAGCTTCCATCTCCTCTATGTAAAACACTTGGCCTTGCACAGTTGACCTCTTCATTACCTCATTGATATCAAAATGGAGAGTGTGCTCTTTCCCCAAATGAAGATCAATCTTGCCTTCCTTCACATTGATAAGGACTCCTGCTGTGGCTAAGAATGGTCCTCCAAGGATCAAGGGGTCTCTAGCTTCTTCATCCATCTCAAGAACAACAAAATCAGTCGGAATTTCACAATTTCCCACCATCACAGGGAGGTCTTCAAGGATACCAATGGGGAATTTGACTGATCGGTCAGCAAGCACCAAAGAGAGTTTGCACTTCTTGTATTGGCTGAACCCAAGCTTCTTGGCAACAGATAGAGGCATGAGACTGACACTAGCTCCCAAATCACATAGACATCTCTCAAACATCAAAGGACCAATGGCACAAGGTAGGGTAAAGCAGTCTGGATCCTCTAGCATCTTAGGGATTGTCAATCTCTGAATGATGGCACTGCACTCCTAAGTAAGAACCATCATGCCTTCCATTTCCTTCTTCTTGGCAGCTACAGCATCCTTCAAGAACTTGCTATATTGAGGGACAAGCATGAAGGCATCAATGATGGGCATTGTGACTTGAACTTCACTCATTTGCTTCTGAAAGAGTGCTTTGTACTTCTCCAAAAGTTGCTTCTTGAATCTTCCAGGAAATGGCAGCTTAGGTTCATAGGGAGGAGGAACAAAAGAAGACTCTTTTGTTGGAGTGACAACTTCACCATGCTTTAGTGTTTTCTTCTCTTCTCCAACCTTTCCTTTACCCTTAGCTTCAATAATCTTTTCTAGAATCTCCTCATCAACTTTCTCATCTACAATCACAACATCATCATCAATGTTGATAGCCATCCCCCCCCCCCCCCCACTTAGTGTCTCACCATCCTTGGGGAGAGTTCTTGGAGGTAGCTCTCTACCACTTCTCAAAGTGATTGCCTTCATAGGCTCCTTGGGGTTTTGCTCAGCCTTTCCTGGTAGTGTTCCTTGTTGGCGACTTGGCTGAGAGTTCATGGAAGCAAACTGTTTCTCCAATGCTCTAATCTTGTTGTTTAGCTCAGTATAGCTGCTATCAATCTTGGAGTGAACAGTCTTGAACTCATGGCCAATGTCCTTGGCTGCTCTAGCTTGACCTTCCAATAGTTGTTTGAACATAGCTTCCATAGATGAATCTGGAGCTTTAGCTTGGGAGGAGCTACCTTGAGTTTGAGTAGATTGATTGCCATGGTTTGTAAAACCACGAGGAGGATTCTGCCTAGGCTGGTAGTTCCCTTGCTGAGTGTTTTGCTTTGGTTGATAGCCTCCTTGCTGGTTGTTGGGATAAGACCTTTGCTGGTAGTTGTTGTACTGAAAGTTAGGCTCCTTCCTGTACCAAGAACCATTGTTGTTTATGAAGCAAAGTTCTTCTTGCCCTTCTAACCCTTAAACTTCATTAACCTTAGGAAGAGTTTCCTGACTTGGACCACCCACAAAGTGGATCTGCTCCTGTTTGGCTTGGTTAGCAATCAGCAAGTCTATCTTCTCTTGCAAGGATTTGATTTCCTTCTTGGTCTGGTTGTCATCAACTCTGGTTGTTCTATCAGCTCTGTCATGTTCTCCACTGTAAACTGAATCACTCTTCACCATGTTGTCCACCAGCTCCTCAGCATCTTCTTCAGACCTGCCCATGAAGAAACCACTGCTTGCTGTATCCAATCTTGCTCTAAAATCAGGAAGGGCACCTCTATAGAATGCGCTCAGCAAACTCTCCTTTGAGAAGCCATGGTGTGGGCACTTAGCTTGATACCCCTTGAACCTTTCCCATGCTTCACTAAAGCTTTCCAAGTTCTTCTGCTGGAAACTAGAGATCTCATTTCTCAGCTTGGCTGTCCTTGATGTCGAGAAGAATTTCTCCAAGAAGGCCTTCTTGCAATCATCCCAAGTAGTGATGGAATCACTAGGTAGAGATTTCTCCCATTGGCATGCCTTGTCTCCTAGAGAGAATGGAAACAACTTGAGCTTGAAGGCATCTTCGGACACACCATTGGCCTTGGACAAGCCACAATAGCTATCAAACTTGTGCAAGTGATCAAATGGGTCTTCTACAGCCAAGCCATGGTACTTGTTGTTCTCAATCACACTCAACAAGCCTGACTTGATCTCAAAGTTGTTAGCTTCCACAGCTGGTGCGCGGATGCCCGTCCTATTGCCATGAATGTGAGGACGGTCATAGGTGCCAATGGCTCTAGCTGGCCGCTGTGGGTGTTGTTGTTGCTGGCGCTGTGGTCCAAGGTTGTCAGCTCCTTGACCATTGCCATCTTGAGGTTGATGCTGGTGATCATCCATCTCAAACCCCAACCTCTGAATGTGAGCCTGTTGCTCTTCTTCTCTTCTCCTTCTTGCTATTTCCCTCTCAAGTGTAGCTATCTCTTCAGCAGTGGGAACCAGGTTAGTTGCACCCCTGCTTCTTGTGTTCATACACCTGAAAATTAAAGGAAGATGCAAAAGGAGAATCAATATCACAAGAAAAGAAAAATGATTTAGTCTCAAACAAGTGACTAAATCCCAATGTCACAATCAACTTAGAATTTGGCAACGGCGCCAATTTGATGATAGGACTTTTCTAAGGTCCTAATCAAATGATGTAGTATAAAAGATTGTTGAACCAATCCTAGGTGACCATGAAACAGAGGGAATGCAAGCCTATGCTTAATCTAAATGCAATCATTAAAGAGGATGATGATTAAACTAAGACAATAAGTAAAATGCAACAAAAAGTAAAACTTTCTTTCTTATGAGAAGAATGAGACCCATGGGTATAGGGACTTGATATCAAATGATTAAGATGCAATCCAAGATGCTAACTTTTCAATCAATCTAATTCATTATGCCTAGACAACAAAACTAAGCAAGCTCTATCCCTAGGTGAATGCTCTTTTGCAATGATCACCCAAGTACACCAAATCCCTTTGGCTGTAATGATCAAAGCAAACATGGAGAATGAGTCTAATAGCAATCCTAGCTTCTTTGACAACTAATCCCTTAGGCAAAGCAAGCTAAAAGCATAGATGAGTTGGTTCAGGAATTTCATAGAACACCTTCCGGGCATGAAATGCCTGTGACTCTATGTTTGAGAGGCCAACTCAAATATAGCTTTAAGAACACCAAATCAATGCAAGGAAAGGATAGATCTAACACTAAACACCTTGGATCTACACTTAATCACTCTCAATCACCCTAACCCATGGATCTTAAATGGATCTACTCACTAATCCACATGCTTACTCTTAAATCCATGAGAGATTCAAGCTTAAACATATAGAGAAAGAAAAGGGGATGAAATCAAACAATCAAGAACACAAAGATAAGATGAGATTATGAATCAAAGATGAAACTTTACTCAAGAGGTTTATGTGTTCTTAGATAGAAAATAACATAAGTCCCACATTAGGGATAACAAGGGTACTTATAGTTAGGCTTAAAAGCCCTAGAAACATAGAATAAGATTTAAAAAGCCCTTAAGCTAAATGGGTCTAAACCAATAGGAATGAGGTACAAAACTCGGTCAGGGTAGCATCAACACCATCCAACCCGGTCCAGGTTGCCCGGCCGTCCAGCTGGGCGTGTTCTTTGCTCCGTCCGGGTTCCAGGCCGTCCGTCCCACCCCGGTCGTTTCAACCCGGTCTTCAGCACCTTCTTCACGACCGGGTACTCCTAGCCGGACAGGCCACCCCGGTCGTCCTCGGTCTGGACGCGTCATGTTCGCCCGTCCGGGTGCTCCTACCCGGACGCATCTCCCCGGCCGTCCATCAGTTCTCATCATCCGGGTGCTCCTACCCGGACGCGTCTCCCCGGACGTCCATCAGTTCTCATCGTCCGTGTGCTCCTATCCGGACGCGTCTCCCCGGACGTCCCTCGGTCTGGACGCATCATGTTCGCCCATCCGGGTGCGTGTAACCGGACGCATCTCCCCGGCCGTCCAGCTGCTTCTTATCGTCCGGGTGCTCGAGTTCTGGACGCATCAGCCCGGTCATCCGTACGAGCTGATCCCACCTGATCCGTCCGGGTGTGTGTAGCCGGTCAAGGCTACCCGGTCCAACTCTCTTCTCTTGGTTTTACTTTTCTTCTTATAGACAATCTTGATTCTTCACTTATTTTTGGGTCATAAGGTTCCCAAACACCTCCAATCTCACCAAAGCATACTCCAACACCTGATAAGGACAAATGAATGCAAAATGATCCTAGACATGCCTAAACTTTAGCCTACAACTCAAAGAATGCAATAAAAAGATGGCTAAATATATGAAAATATGCAAGACATCAACGCCAAAAAGGGGCGATGGGCAGAGGAACTCGAAGGAGTCCTTTGGTCGCATCATACAACCCCGAGATGGGCTACGGGTGAAACCCCATTCGCCCTCGTTTACGGAACGGAATGCATGATCCCCGCGGAAGTAGAATTCCCCGGAGTACGGAGAAGATTCCTCCCCGAAAGAGAGGATTTAAACGACGCTATGATGCTGGATAAACTCGATCTTATCAATGAACGCCGCGACCAGGCACTCATTCGAATCCAAAATTACCAGCACGCTGCCGCAAGGTACTACAACTCGAACGTACGCCATCGCAGGTTCAGAGAAGGCGATTTAGTCTTTCGCAAAGTCTTCCAAAACACTGCCGAACGAAACGCAGGAAAACTGGGAGCGAACTGGGAAGGACCATACAAAGTCATAAAAGTGGTCCGACCAGGTTCGTACCAAATCGCGAACATGAAAGACGTAAAAATCTCAAAAACTTGGAACGCGATGCATCTTAAAAAATACTATCACTAACAATGACGTGATACAAAGAACTACGAGATGGCTTGATCCCCGAAAAGGGTACGTAGGCAACTCGCTAACCGGCGGCCTCAGCTATCCCCCCCCCCGATTAAAAAGGGGGGGAATGGGGTGCGTATACTCGTATACTCCCACGAATTTTGAAAATTCTGAAACTTTCGAAACTCTTTTTAGACAACGAATTTTCGCCAATTACTGAACGGCAACGACAACGGATCTAGTATCCACTAAGCGATTATCACATCCAAAAAACAAATCCCGGAGGGCCAACACTTCACGAAGCAAAGTGAATGTAGACGTTTCTCCCTGGGTCAAATTTACGCGACCCCTTGGTCCCGGGTTCAAAACGGAAACAACAGTTTTCTGGCTGCGAACATTCGCAAAAACATCCCCAAGCCCGCAAGCGTTTCAACCACGAAATGCGGCATAAGGAAAAATCGACCTTCAGCACTGCGAGACGTCGCTAACGCTTGGAGGACATTCTTTTCCGCAAAAAGTTGCAGACGAAATCTTTGTCTCTAGAACTCAAAACATACAAACGCACCTCAAAACGGTATCATTTCGTTGTTGCTGATCACAACAAACGAACTCTAACGTCCTAAACAGACAAATAGCCGCCCTTCAAGGGGTAGGCTCTCTTGCATCCGACAAGGATAAACATAGCGCGCAATACAAGAAATCCAAATTTTGGTTTAGCCCTTCGTAAAGGAAGTAGCTCGACTCACGCCCAGAAAAATCATATAAGCCGACAACAATTCGCGGATTTTAAACGGTACGAGTCAGGTTAAAATCGCAAACAGGCAAAACGAAAGCCGATTTGTCATCGCAAAGCCTCAGTCCGAGAGTAAACCTAGGTCTTGCCCTAAACCCAGCCACGCTGGATCTTGACATCTCACAGACATAGTATGGTATATGAGATCCAAAAATTTGTCTCTTCACTTAAGCCTATTCGTTTCACGAACTTTTCGCGTAAATCGGTAAACCGCGGAAAATCTCGCTTTATGCAAACAATAGGTACGGTGATCATCAGGGAACTAGGAATGAGACGACAACTCACACCCTCTTTCTCATACTTCAAAAAAACTGAAGTTCATAAATAATCGAAAAGCGTTTCATAGATTGAGACCGCAAAAGTTCAAACAAAACCCCAAAAAAGGGGCAGGGATTCGAAGCCACCAACGGCCAGTCCCGGTAAATACATCATGGCCTCTTAACGGCCAAAACACATATAAAATAAAATCCCCAAAGGGATTGATAAACCTAGACGCTCCCAGGAGCGTCATCTTCATCCTCAAACTCACCCGCGATAGGGACAGCCTCGCTGTCGCCTCCCTCGGTCGCACCGCCACTACCCGCCTCGTCCGCGCCAGCCTCGCAATCTTCTCCCGTGCGCTCCTGATCTTCTGAGTCTTCGGAGGTCGGCGCAAGGGTGCATTCGGCTTGCAGGCCGGCAAGGATCGAATCGAAGTCTCCCTCGGAGGTCGCCCACTCCCCTTTACAGGACGATAGCCTGGCTTCCTCCAAGTCCAAAGAGGGGCCTCGTTACCCCGAAGCAACTCGAGCTCACTCAGACTCCCCTCGATCCCCGCTAAAGCCAAGTCCCTCTTGCGGATAGCGATCAAGGACTCAAAAAGGGTGGCCATCCTCGTCAGACGACCAAAGAAGTCGTCACGGGCATCGGCAACCTCCGAGGATCTACGGGCGTTCATCTCCTCATGAGTCTGGACCTTCTGCTGAAGGCGGCGGACTTCCGAGGATTTGCTCTTCTTCTCCTTCTTCACCTTGAGTAGCGAACTCGCGGTCTTCCCAAGGTCACGCTCAAGGTCGCTGATACGAACCTCAAGCTGGGACGTGTGGGCAGCATGGGTGTCCTCGACGGTCTGCAATGCAGCCTCAGTACGCTTCAGCGCTTCCTGCGACAACTCCAGCTCCTTCGATAGACGAATGACTTCCGACCCACACTCGCCAAGCATTCCGTCAAATAGCGACACAAACTGTCCGAAAAAGGGGGTAAGTATCATCATAAAAAAAAGCGGTACAAGAATTGCAGATAGATCGAAATCAAACCTTGGAACGATGACGCGCCAACGGCTCTGAAAGTTCGCCCTCCTCGCTCTTAGCACCCCGCTTCCTTTTCACTCCGGGTGCCGCACCAGCTCTTGCCCTTCCCTTGGGCAACGGCGCGGCACCAGCCGCTGGCAGTCCCAAGACGAGTTCCCTCTTCGCCGGGGGAGGAGGTGTAGATTCTATCGCATCTTCTCTCCTGGAGATAACGATCGGAGCAGTCGAAGAACCCGATGGATGGACCTGAACATCAGGAACCTGTTCAGGAATCTGTTCAGGAACAATAACCCCTTCCGCAGGCAGGAGGGCATTGGATGGGACTTCAGAGTTGGAAACCGGAAGAACAGGCGAAGGGGCCAAAGGAGCAGGCAAAGAGATCGGAGAAACAGGCAAAGGAGTCGGAGCCGCGGAAGGAACATCGGGCGTCTCAGTCCTTGCCCACTTTTAGCCTTTCGCAGCACTGCGCCGGGATAGCTTAGCCTTGAAAGAGTCAAATCCATCAATGAGGGACGGAGTAGCGTCCTGAACGGCCGAAACCGACGGAGCCTGGCTGGCCTCGCCCATCTCAACATCAGAATCATTCTTTTCAACTTGGGATGAAGACATTTTCTTTTCTTTTTGAGAGAGGAGAGAATTTGAAAAGATGTGAAGAATGAGAAGGGATGGCTGGCTATTTATAAAAAAAAGGGGGAAGGAATGATGACATAGGTTTCCTGCAGAAAAGAATCCTTAGCCGAAAATTTCGATTTTCATAAAAATCGAATCATTCGCCCGCAAAATCGCCTCCGATCTTACGAGCTGGGGGCTAATTGTTGGGGTCAAAAACGGTTATCTCGAAATCTACGGCTAAAGATCCTTCCAAACTCAAAGATTTCCCGCGCGAACGGCCAACGGGGGAAAGATCGGGCGACGAAGAACCCACGGTTGACGGAGAACCCACGGGCGACAGAGAACCCCTGGCGCCGGCGGCAAGCCCCCTGGCACCGGCGGCAAGCCCCCTAGCGCCGGCGGAAAGCGTCACGCAAGCCGGCCTGGTGCCGGCGGCAAGCCCCCTGGCGCCGGCGGCAAGCGTCACGCAAGCCGGCCTGGCGCCGGCGGCAAGCCTTCTGGCGCCGGCGGCAAGCCCGCTGGCGCCGGCGGCAAGCGTCACGCAAGCCGGCCTGGCGCCGGCGGCAAGCCCCCTGGCGCCGGTCGACGGTCCTCGTCCTGGTCTCGGTCCCATCATGCTCGGTATGATCCCATCTTGGCTTGCTTGGATCAATCCTCGTAGGTTTGATACGATCACGGCTACGGAATTAACATCTCTCGATTGGAATCATCCTCGATGTTTTACGACAAAAATTAGAAAGTTTGGATTTCTCGTAGAAGATATCGTGTAAAACAAGATCGATTAACTCGAACATCGATCCTTTAGGCTATACGGTTTATTTTACGAGAAAGATAGTCTTTCCGAGAAATCGTATAAAACGTTCAACGACTTAAGACAAGTCCACGGACTTACTTACGATTTTAAGAATTCAGGCCCAATCAGACTATGACGGTTTATCCAATTTTCCGACCATCGGATAAACATCAAGTCACCGGAAAATAGGGGAAATCTCGAGCATAATTACGAAGATCGACGAAAATGGAATATTTCCTGAAGAGATAAATTTGGGCCCAAAGGCGAAGTCCATCATCCTGAGGCAAACCGACCTAGAAGTGAGTATATAAGGAGAGAAAGAGCAGAGGACAAGGGGATCCGAAAAATTAGACTTAGAGCACTTTGCTAGCTTAGAAGAATTAGGGTTTAAGTGGTTAGACTAGCGGAGCAAGGCTTAGGACGTTTGGCTGCCTGCGACTCTATCTTTTTCTTTAATCGCAAATCTCTCTGTCTTTCGGAGAATCCTTGTATTCATATCTTTCATTTAATAACACGCCTTCGAGCAAATATAGCAATCTTTATCTTTGTCATCTGTTAACTTTCTCGATTTCGTGTGGCAACGCAGAGAATCCGGACCTTCAAGGAAAGTCGGGTTCACTTGGCTTTCCTCCGCAATCTTATTCATTAAAATTGACAGTGCGAATTTCGGTTCCCACATTGACTGTCTACAGAATCAAATCACCGAGCTGCACAAGGCTCGGGAAAGAGCTACAGATGACTCAGAGCTCTCTTCGGAAGTACAAAGCCTGAAGGAGAAGCTCGACAAACACTCTAAGCATCAGGAGCAAAGCGCTGAGAAGCTCGGTCGGCTCGAATCAGAGAACCTAGCCCTCCAGGACGAGAACCAGGCCCAAAACACAGCCATCAACAAGAAGCGCCGCTTCAGAGCCAGGATCTGATCCATGCCAGACCTCAAAACACCTAGCTCCGGAGCCGGAGTTACTCATCCGTCTCTAGTGCTCGACGGAGATGGGGCATAGCGCGAGAAGACTAGAGCCGACCAGTTCACGACATAGAAGACAGCGACTCCGAGCTAGAACCCGAGCGATAGGCTCCCAACAGCGCAGCAGCGGCAACACCCTCCTCCAACGTCTACCTGGAACAGATGTTCACCGAGAAGTTCGACGCTATACAATCCCTAGTAGAGAGACTTCCAGGAGTGGCTCCCCCGATCCGGAAGAGCAACCCCAACTCTTACGCAGAATCTCCGTTCGCAGACGAGATCGCCCTGATAGAGATGCCAAGGAAGTTCTCTTTTCTAAACATCAAGATGTACGACGGAACCGGAGACCCGGACGATCATGTCGCCCAATACAAACAAAGGATGCTAGCAGTAGCACTTCCAAGGGAATCTCGCAAAGCTACCATGTGCAAGGGGTTTGGTTCTACCCTGACCGCACCCGCACTCCAGTGGTACGTCAATCTGCCCTCTAGGTTAATATCCTCTTTCACAGCCCTCAGCGACAAGTTCGTGGAACAGTTCGCAAGTAGTCGGGACCTAGAGAACATCGGAAAACCTCTACGAGATCCTCCAGCATCGGTCAGAGCCTTTACGCACCTACATAGCTCGTTTCAACCAGGAGAAAGTGGCAATCCCCGAATGTAGCGTTCCTACAGCGATCTCAGCCTTCAAGAGAGGTCTGCTCCCAAACGGAGAGATCTATAAGGAACTCACTAAATATACCTGCAGAACCATGGAGGACGTGCTGTCCCGAGCCTGGGCTCAAGTAAAATGGGAAGAAGATGTCGCCAACCGCGCCAAAGCAGAGCAAAAACAAGACCAGAAGGCTGCCAAGCCTGATAGGAACAGTCGAGATGAGAGAACCTCTCAGAGACCAGCTAGGTACTCCGGAAGTCGGAACCAGGGCAGATATCCAAGTCGATTGATGAAAGAGACTTTTCAAGGGTCCAAATCAAATGATGTAGTATAAAAGATTGTCGAACCAATCCTAGGTGATTTCAATGCAAAGGGAATGCAAGTCTATGCATAATCTAAGTGCAATCAAAAGAGTAGAATGAAGTGAACTAAAACTATACTAGAAATACAATAAAATAGTGAAGTTTCTTTCTCAATGAGGCAAGGGGGTTCTTGGGACAAAGGAATTGACTTTGTTCTCAATCAAATTCAGCAGTCCTGATTTGATCTCAAAGTTGTTGTTCTCCACAGCTGGTGCTCTTATCTCCAACCTATGACCATGAATGTGAGGTTAATCATAGGCTCCAATGGCTCTATCTTGGTGCTGTGGCTGTTGTGGCTGGCACTGTGGTCTTATGTTGTCAGCTCTTGGACCATTGCCCCCTAGGTGATATCACTCAAATTACCCTAAGGAGTGAATTACTCTCTCAAATAAGAAGTTCAGTTCTAATACTTAGGGATCGAATCCACAGAGACTCAAGGATTACACAATAGATTATATAGTCTTCGAAATAAAGCTAGATGAATAGGTTTAAAACAGTAAATTAAATAGTGAGCAAAGCAGTTGCTTGATTGATTTGATTTGAGATTGTTAACAGGGGGAAAGGTAGCTAGATTCATGTATTATCTCAGGTATGACAAGTTTGCAAGTTAATTAGGGGTTTTACTATTCATAGTTCTGAACTCAAGCTTTAGGTTAAATCAATTTGATTACCTTCAACTATCATTGGATGATCATGAGAAAGCGTCGATCGATTATTCAATGGAATATCGATCGATGCACCTTTCACAATATCGACCGATACAACGATAGTTGCGTCGATCGATATTGCTTCCAGCGAGCCTTAAGATCGGGTTTGATGGGTTCTCTAATCTGACTATGAACAACTCTCATATGTTCTCAGTCAGATTAGAACAAACTAGTTTAGTTTTCAGGAATTTGCTAAGTTCTCACTTATCCAAATTAATCCTAAGATCTAGGTCAAGGATGATTAATCCTAAACAAAGCATTAAGAACAACTAGATGAAGAACTATATTTTAAACACCCTAACAATGATTTATTTTCAATACATGAGTCAACCTTGTGAGAAACCTAAATCTAACAATGAGACTACTCAAACATATTCATAAGAAACATCATGATGGTCTGAATACTTCAATAGATAAAATAAAGAATAGAGTAAAGAAAAAAAGGGAGTTCAAGATCTTCCCTCTCTCAAGGTGCTAAGATCTCTCTCTCCAATCCAAAGCTCTCTCTCTCTCTAATCCAAAAACAAGCTTAGCCGTCAACAATGGCTTAGAAAACAGTAAAATAGGGTTTCTGGTCGTGCAGGGGCATTATGGTAATTTGGGATGGCTTATGGGCTTCAGGCGGTCATAAAATATAATCGGCCCGCATTATGGCATCCATATCGATCGATATGAAGGGTTTCCCATCGATCGATATACATTCCTCTTCTCGACAGCCTTCTCTCACGAGGCAGACTGACCACTCTTCAGTAAAACGGGCATAACTTCTGATCTAACAGTTGGATTGACCTCAGACCGGTGGCATTGGAAATCTAACTCAAAGCTATATCTTGTGTCAAAGGATGAACTCAATCGCACCGTAGGAAGGTCTCCATCCATATCTAAACATCTGACGCGTCTGCGCAGCTCTGCACTCAAAAGACTCCAAAAGATACCAAAATAACCATATTTCTCAAGAACGTACCTGAACCTGTAAATACTCTAAATAGACTCTATATTGTAGTAAATATATATAAAAACACATATAGACCATGGCTAAAAATGGGTAAAATCCATGGTCGATCACTAGGGCATCACGATCTTGATGCTGATTTTCCATATCAAACCCCAATCTCTGCAAGTTAGCCTGTTGCTCTTCTTCTCTTCTCTTTCTTGCAATCTTCCTCTCAAGTGTAGCAATTTCTTCAACAGTGGGTGTAAGTTTGATGCACCTCTGCTTCTAGTTATCATACACCTGAAATGCAAAGGGAAAAGAGCAAGGAGAAGCAATAACACAATAAAAGAAAAAAATGACTTAGTCTCAAGCAAATGACTAAATCCCAATTTCAAAATCAACTTAGAACTTGGCAACAGCGCCAATTTGATGAAAGAGACTTTTCAAGGGTCCAAATCAAATGATGTAGTATAAAAGATTGTCGAACCAATCATAGGTGATTTCAATGCAAAGGGAATGCAAGTCTATGCTTAATCTAAGTGCAATCAAAAGAGTGGAATGAAATGAACTAAAACTATACTAGAAATGCAATAAAAGAGTCAACTTTCTTTCTCAATGAGGCAAGGGGGTTCTTGGGACAAAGGAATTGACTTTGGGTGATCAAGCTTTAATCTAAAATGGCAAACATTCAATCAATCTAACACCTTAAGCCTAGACACAATCCTAAGCAAGCTCTATCTCTAGATGAATGCTCATTCACAAACATATCTCAAGCATCTAATCTCTTAGGTTGAATAATATGAAAGCAATCATTAAGAACTAGTCCATTAGCTATCTTAAAAACCTTTAACAACAAATTTCTTTGGTAAAGAATGTTAAAAGCATTGAAGAGTTGGATCAGGCATTTCATAGAACACATTTTGGGCATGAAATGCCTATAGACCTATTTTGAAGAGGCCAACTCCAAAATAGCAAGAAGAACACTCTACAAGCAAGGATCAAGAATGATCTACCCTAGAACATCTTAGATCTACACCTAATCACCCTTAGTCTCCCAAGCCCATGAACCCTAGATAGATCTACTCACTAATAGCCATGGAAAACCTCAAAATCAATGATGATTCAAGGCTAAACATGATTAGGGAAGAAGATAATTTAATAAACACAAAAGAAATGAGATGAAAAGGATCAAAGATCCAAACTTTCTTCAAGATCTAAATGTGTTTTTGAGAGAAAAAGAAGTTTTTCTCCTCAAGGAGATTACATAAGTATTTATACAAAGGCTTAGAAAACCTAGGAACATCATTAAAAATTACTAAAAAGTCCTTGGAGTCAATTAGGCTTCAGCCAATGGGAAACCAACTTGAATTTCGGTCAGGGGTTGAGGAAATGACCCAACCCGGTCCAACCAACCCGGACCAGTCTTGTTCTGGCCGTCCCTTGTCCCGACCGGGTAGCTCATCCCGGACTGCCCTACCCGGACATCCTGCCCTACCCCGACATCCTGCCTTGTCCATCTTGGCCTTCTCCCGACCGGGTAGCTCATCCCGGTCCAGCCTTCCCGGTCCTGCCTTGTCCAGCCTGGTCGTCCAGCAGTGTCTCTTCCGACCGGGTGAGAGTACCCGGACCAGTCTTCCCGGCCAGCTTGATGTGCTTCTAGTAAACTGATCATTACTCCTCCAATACAGCTCCAAATGACTTGAAACCACTTCTATTGGAAAGCTAACTCAATTTTCTGTGTCTCCACAAAATCTTAGCAACAGAAGACATCTATAAGGCCTCTGTACATGCTCACCTTTGTCTTGACCAGATCATGGATTGTCTTCTCTTTTCATGGCCAAACTTGATTCTTCACCTCTTTTTGGGCCATAAGGCTTCCAACCACCTAAAATCACACCAAAGCATACTCCAACACCTGATAAGGACAAATGAATGCAAAATGGACCTAAAGATGCCTAATGCCTAACTTATATGATCAAAATGAACGAGATATGGATGCTAAAAACATGTAAAAATGCAAGATATCAACTCCCCCACACTAGACCTTTACTTGTCCTCAAGTAATCTTTTCAAAACACAAGGAGGAGAGACATAGAGATGGAAGCAAAGCCAAAAGAAACACTCATAGCACTCAACTTGACATCCTAAAGAAACATAGCAAACAGCATGAGCAAAACTCTCTTATTATGCTCTAGCTTCACAAGGCCTATCAATTACTCTTATGCCTCTACACAAGATGCAATGCTTATCAACCAAAAAGTTCTATTAACCAGCCCTCACATTGATTCACACACACACACTCAAGGTGAGTTCTCACAAATGGGCACATGATCTCAATCATTTGGCTAGGTGATCAAATGGTCTAATATGTATGAAAAGGAGGGTTTGAATGCATCATTTCAAGGTGGCAATCACTGAAAAATCAAGGAGCTTGATCATTATGCAAAATTTATCTAAGACTAGGAGCAATTCATGCATACATGGATCCATCCTCATCATTCTACCCATTCCTAAATGATTACAAGTTCTACACCCTTTTTATTCATCCCATAACCCAAAATGAAAAATACTCACATCACTCACCCAATGAACAATTTTCTTTCTTCAAGATTCAACCACTAAGGACCCTTTTATTCACAATTCACATTTCTAAGCTCTAACACTTTTTGTTTCCCTTCCCCACTATCTTATTGAATCTTTCTTTTTCTTTTTCTTTTTCTTTTTCTTTTTCTTTTTCTTTTTCTTTTTCTTTTTCTTTTTCTTTTTCTTTTTCTTTTTCTTTTCCTTTTTTTTTTATGTAGGGGAAGGGTCTCAAACATCTATCAAGAGCTTCTTATTTTCTATTCTAGGTCCCTAGGGTTTTTCTTTCTAAATATATTCTTTTGTTCATCAATCTCAACATTGTCACATCCCAAACCCAAGACATAAGCCTTTAAGGAACAAAAACCCCACTCACCATCCTAGAAGCTAGCTCAAATCAAGACCCTATGCTAGCAAGAGATGAGAACAAATCCATGTCGCTCCCAATACTCTCAAGATTTTGCACATGACAAGCTATCAGAAAAGGCCTCACTCATGCAAATCAATGTAGGCTTCAAAGAATGGCTAGGGTTCAAGGGTATAGAAGTGCCATTTGGGTTAACAAAGAGTGGTATATTGGGGAAAGATAACCCAAATGTGTATGAAATCCATTATCAAGTATGCAAATGCCCATATGCAAGAGAAATTAAGTTCATTCAAGTCTAAGTTCAGGATGGAGCTGGTCTTAAGAACAATGCCAATATCAAGCAAGCAAGCAAGTTTCAAGAAGAGTTTTCAAGGCTCAAAGCATGCAAGCCTTTCAAAAGATGCTTAAGCTACTTGATATGTTTAACTAGGGTGTCAAATTCAGTGCAAACAAGTGTTCTTTACAAGGCAATGCTCCATATGCAAATGAATGCAACCTATATGCTCTCGACTCAATCTTAAAGATGCAAGTGATGCAACTACATGATTCAAAAAAATTTAAATTTTTTTTGGTTTTTTATATCATATATGAATGTACAATGCAATGCATGAGACTCTCAATCACAAAGCAAACATGATCAAATACTTGGTACCTCCCCCACATTTAAATCACACAGTCTCTGTGTGAGTAAGAGAGAAGGAGATATCCCAATAAGACAAAAGCAAATGTATATACAAGAAGGGTTGGAGTGATACCTAAGAAGGAGGTTTGGGCGAGGTGTTTGGTGTCGGGGCTAGGAGCTGGCTTGGTTCATAGCAACTAGAGGAGGCTGATACATGGCAATCATAGGGCTCAGGTGGTTAATCACCTTTCTTCTCTCCTCTAGTGCTTGGCTCAACCTGAAAACCTTGACTACTCTTATTAAAAAAAACTTAAAAGGAATATTGAATTTGCAAAGCTATTTACAAGGATAACCATGGGACTTCCTCCCAAGTGAGCTTGTTTTGAGTCACTTGGCTTGACTACCTTGTCTCTTGAACTAGTGAGAAGGAGGATCCTTTTCACCTTCAAGTGTGATGGTGAGGACCTGAGAGAGAAGCTCTTGAAGCTTGATTGGGTCATCTTGGAGCTGAGGAGTGATGATGGCTCTAGCACTTGAGAATGGTGTGGATCTGCCCTTATGCTTGATCTTGTACTCATTGACACCAGCTTTGAGCTTCTTGGGATGGAGAGTAATAGTGTGTGGGAGCAAATCAAGAGGTAGAGGATGAGGCTCTTTCACCATCTTCTTCTTGCCATGAGTGGCCTTTGAGGCTCCACTCATCCCCTCTGGTATAGCACTTTCCAACTGCTCATCACACAACTCTTTTGAAGACTCTCCATCAAGACCTTCTTTCCTACCAACAACCACTTCATCTTGGGGCTGCTCAACAGCTTGTGCATCACAAGTGATTGTCCCACAAAAGCCTGATTCCATTGGAGGTTGGAGAGGATAGGACACAGCTTTGTTGACATGCATGAGGGTGACCTTCTTGTTGGGAAAGTCAATGCAAGCTCCAACTGTTGCGAGGAAAGGAGTGCTAAGGATCAAAGGGACTCTCTCTTCAGATGCCATGTTCAAAACAGTGAGGTCAATGGATATGGTGCAGGATCCAATCTTCAATGGTAGTCCTTGATTATGCCAAGTGGGGTTGTAGAAGAAGAATCCCTAAAGGTGAGAGAAGGAGTATCTGGTTCCATGTTTTCAATCCCAAGACTCTTCACCATATCCAAGGAAATGACATTCACACTAGCACCACTATCAACAAGAGCATCATCCATAGTTAGTTTACCAAGGGAGCAAGACAAGGTGAACTTCCCTTGAGACTCAAGCTTAGGGAGGGACTTAGGAGGGATTGGTGAATCAATCTTCAGAATGGAGATGTCCAAAAGCTCAGCCACTTCAGCCTGGTGGTCTAGAATGTCTTTGATGATCATTAATTGGACATTAGCTTTACGCATACCTGATATCTCTAGAAGCTTGACTCCAACATCACTAAGATCTTTTCTGAACTTTGAGATCACCTTCTTTTTAGCTTTGGTGAGAACTCTTTGGGGAAAGGGGAGCTTATCATATGGTGATAGCTCAAACTCAGTGTCTTTCTGCTTCACTTCTTTCAGCTTGTTGTCTGCTCTCTTCACAGTTGGTGTCTCAGCTCTAGGCTCAGCTTTCTGCAGACTCTTTACCTCAGCCTTCTTGGCAGCATCCCTCAGAATATGTGCTTCAGCTGTGGCCGCAACAAATCTCTCAACATCCCCAAACTCAGTGCCAAACATTTCAATCTCATCCTTCTCTGTCTCATGAGTACACATCTCAATCTTTGAAGAAGTAGTAGAGAGGATGACATTGCAAGATTCCTTGGGATTTTTCTCTGGTTTTCCTGGTAGATATCCCATTGGGCTCTTGGTGGATGAAGACATAGAAGCAACCTGGCTCTCCAAAGCTTTGAGATGAGAGGCAAGTTGCATGTACTTGTTGTTGAGGTCAGAATAGGTTCCATCAATCTTGGCATGGATGTTCTTGAACTCATCACCAATGTTCTTAGCATTTCTTTCTTGAGCTTCTAAGAGTTGCTTGAACATGGACTCCATTTTTGAACTTAGAGCCTGAGCTTGAGAAGAGCTTCCTTGCGGCTGAGTAGACTGGTTGGCTTGGTAACCTCCTTGCTAATTGTTGTAGCAAGGTCTTTGCTTATAGTTGTTTTGGTACTGGAAGTTGGGCTCTTTCCTGTACCATGTGCCATTAGCATTGATGAAGCACAGCTCCTCTTGACCTTCTACACCATTGACCTGATTAGTCCCAGCAGGCTGCTTTTGTTGCTGGTTCCCAATGGAGTTAATCTGCTACTGCTAAGCCTTCTCTGCAATAATCTTGTCCAACTTCTCTTGGAGAGATTTCAGTGCCTTCCTTGTTTGCTGATCATCTTCATCAGTGCCTCCGTTGACCCTATCATGCTCCTCACTGTAGACTGAGTCACTCTTGGCCATGTTCTCCACCAGCTCCTCAGCATCCTGCTCAGTTCTGCCCAAGAAGAACCCATTGCTGGCTGTGTCTAATCTGCTCCTGAACTCTGGAAGAGCACCTCTGTAGAAGGTACTAAGCAAACTCTCCTTGGTGAAGCCATGATGTGGGCATTGAGACCAATAGCCCTTGAACCTCTCCCATGCTTCACTAAAGCTCTCAAGGTTCTTCTGCTGAAAGGTAGAGATCTCATTTTTGATCTTGGCTGTTCTTGATGTAGAGAAGAATTTCCCTAGGAATGCCCTCTTGCACTCATTCCAAGTTGTGATAGAGTCACTTGGAAGAGCCTTCTCCCATTGATGTGCCTTGTCTTCCAAAGAGAAGGGAAACAACCTCAGCTTGAAAGCATCTTCAGAGACTTCATTAGTCTTGGACAAGCTACAGTAGCTATCAAATGTGTCCAAGTGATCAAGGGGATCCTCCACAGCAAGGCCATGAAACTTGTTGTTCTCAATCAAATTCAGCAGTCCTGATTTGATCTCAAAGTTGTTGTTCTCCACAGCTGGTGCTCTTATCTCCAACCTATGACCATGAATGTGAGGTTAATCATAGGCTCCAATGGCTCTATCTTGGTGCTGTGGCTGTTGTGGCTGGAACTGTGGTCTTATGTTGTCAGCTCTTGGACCATTGCCCCCTAGGTGATATCACTCAAATTACCCTAAGGAGTGAATTACTCTCTCAAATAAGAAGTTCAGTTGTAATACTTAGGGATCGAATCCACAGAGACTCAAGGATTACACAATAGATTATATAGTCTTCGAAATAAAGCTAGATAAATAGGTTTAAAACAGTAAAATAAATAGTGAGCAAAGCAGTTGCTCGATTGATTTGATTTGAGATTGTTAACAGGGGGAAAGGTAGCTAGATTCATGTATTATCTCAGGTATGACAAGTTTGCAAGTTAATTAGGGGTTTTACTATTCATAGTTCTGAACTCAAGCTTTAGGTTAAATCAATTTGATTACCTTCAACTATCATTGGATGATCATGAGAAAGCGTCGATCGATTATTCAATGGAATATCGATCGATGCACCTTTCACAATATCGACCGATACAACGATAGTTGCGTCGATCGATATTGCTTCCAGCGAGCCTTAAGATCGGGTTTGATGGGTTCTCTAATCTGACTATGAACAACTCTCATATGTTCTCAGTCAGATTAGAACAAACTAGTTTAGTTTTCAGGAATTTGCTAAGTTCTCACTTATCCAAATTAATCCTAAGATCTAGGTCAAGGATGATTAATCCTAAACAAAGCATTAAGAACAAGTAGATTAACAACTATATTTTAAACACCCTAACAATGATTTATTTTCAATACATGAGTCAACCTTGTGAGAAACCTAAATCTAACAATGAGACTACTCAAACATATTCATAAGAAACATCATGATGGTCTGAATACTTCAATAGATAAAATAAAGAATAGAGTAAAGAAAAAAAGGGAGTTCAAGATCTTCCCTCTCTCAAGGTGCTAAGATCTCTCTCTCCAATCCAAAGCTCTCTCTCTCTCTCTCTAATCCAAAAACAAGCTTAGCCGTCAACAATGGCTTAGAAAACAGTAAAATAGGGTTTCTGGTCGTGCAGGGGCATTATGGTAATTTGGGATGGCTTATGGGCTTCAAGCGGTCATAAAATATAATCGGCCCGCATTATGGCATCCATATCGATCGATATGAAGGGTTTCCCATCGATCGATATACATTCCTCTTCTCGACAGCCTTCTCTCGCGAGGCAGACTGACCACTCTTCAGTAAAACGGGCATAACTTCTGATCTAACAGTTGGATTGACCTCAGACCGGTGGCATTGGAAATCTAACTCAAAGCTATATCTTGTGTCAAAGGATGAACTCAATCGCACCGTAGGAAGGTCTCCATCCATATCTAAACATCTGACGCGTCTGCGCAGCTCTGCACTCAAAAGACTCCAAAAGATACCAAAATAACCATATTTCTCAAGAACGTACCTGAACCTGTAAATACTCTAAATAGACTCTATATTGTAGTAAATATATATAAAAACACATATAGACCATGGCTAAAAATGGGTAAAATCCATGGTCGATCACTAGGGCATCACGATCTTGAGGCTGATTTTCCATATCAAACCCCAATCTCTGCAAGTTAGCCTGTTGCTCTTCTTCTCTTCTCTTTCTTGCAATCTTCCTCTCAAGTGTAGCAATTTCTTCAACAGTGGGTGTACGTTTGATGCATCTCTGCTTCTAGTTATCATACACCTGAAATGCAAAGGGAAAAGAGCAAGGAGAAGCAATAACACAATAAAAGAAAAAAAATGACTTAGTCTCAAGCAAATGACTAAATCCCAATTTCAAAATCAACTTAGAACTTGGCAACAGCGCCAATTTGATGAAAGAGACTTTTCAAGGGTCCAAATCAAATGATATAGTATAAAAGATTGTCGAACCAATCATAGGTGATTTCAATGCAAAGGGAATGCAAGTCTATGCTTAATCTAAGTGCAATCAAAAGAGTGGAATGAAATGAACTAAAACTATACTAGAAATGCAATAAAAGAGTCAACTTTCTTTCTCAATGAGGCAAGGGGGTTCTTGGGACAAAGGAATTGACTTTGGGTGATCAAGCTTTAATCTAAAATGGCAAACATTCAATCAATCTAACACCTTAAGCCTAGACACAATCCTAAGCAAGCTCTATCTCTAGATGAATGCTCATTCACAAACATATCTCAAGCATCTAATCTCTCAGGTTGAATAATATGAAAGCAATCATTAAGAACTAGTCCATTATCTATCTTAACACCTTTAACAACAAATCTCTTTGGTAAAGAATGTTAAAACATTGAAGAGTTGGATCAGGCATTTCATAGAACACCTTTCGGGCATGAAATGCCTATAGCTCTATTTTGAAGAGGCCAACTCCAAAATAGCAAGAAGAAAACTCTACAAGCAAGCATCAAGAAGGATCAAGAAGGATCTACCCTAGAACATCTTAGATCTACACCTAATCATCCTTTGTCTCCCAAGCCCATGAACCCTAGATAGATCTACTCACTAATAGCCATGGAAAACCTATAAATCAATGATGATTCAAGGCTAAACATGATTAGAGAAGAAGATAATCTAATAAACACAAAAGAAATGAGATGAAAAGGATCAAAGATCCAAACTTTCTTCAAGATCTAAATGTGTTTTTTGAGAGAAAAATAAGTTTTTCTCCTCAAGGAGATTACATAAGTATTTATACAAAGGCTTAGAAAACCTAGGAACATCATTAAAAATTACTAAAAAGTCCATGGAGTCAATTAGGCTTCAGCCAATGGGAAACCAACTTGAATTTCGGTTAGGGGTTGAGGAAATGACCCAACCCGTTCCAACCAACCCGGACCAGCCTTGTTCTGGCCGTCCCTTGTCCTGACCGGGTAGCTCATCCCGGACTGCCCTACCCGGACGTCCTGCCTTGTCCATCTTGACCTTCTCCCGACCGGGTAGCTCATCCCGGTCCAGCCTTCCCGGTCCTGCCTTGTCCAGCCTGGTCGTCCAGCAGTGTCTCTTCCGACCGGGTGAGAGTACCTGATATACCATGGATTTTACCCGTTTTTACCCATGGTATATGCGTGTTTTTACTACTATTATCTATGTTTTGGAGTCTATTAGGTATGTTTTCAGGTTCAGAAGCATTTTAGAGAAAAGTGATGTTTTAGGTGCCTTTTTGGAGCTTAAAGAAGAGTTCACCCGAGATCAAGACCAGAGGTCGACACCAGAGTTACACATCGATCGATGCACACTCTGTGCAATCGATCGACACACATTAGCCGAAGAACAATACATCGAGACCATAATAGATCGATGTACACCATGTACTATCGATCGATACTGAGGCGGCTGAAAGACAAGTTGGACCTGGCCGAACTTTGTTGGGGTCAAAAATGGTTATCTCGAAATCTACGGCTAAAAATCCTTCCAAACTCAAGGATTTCCCGCACGAACGACTAACGAGGGAAAGATCGGGCAACGGAAAAACCCACGGGCGGCAGAGAACCCCTGGTGCCGGCAGCACGCGTCACGCGAGCCGGCCTGGCGCCGGCGGCACGCGTCACGCGAGCCGGCCTGGCGCCGGCGGCACCCCGGCCTGGCACCGGCGGCATCCCGGCCTGGCACCGGCGGCACGCGTCACGCGGGCCGGCCTGGCGCCGGCGGCACCCCGGCCTGGCGCCGGCGGTACACGTCTCGCGGGCCGGCCTGGCGCCGGCGGCACGAGTCACGCGGGCCGGCCTGGCGCCGGCGGCACCCCAGCCTGGCGCCGGCGGCACGCGTCACGCGGGCCGGCCTGGCGCCGGCGGCACGCGTCTGATGACAGGCTTTTTCAGGTCCTAATCAAATGTTGTAGAATACAAGATGTCAATCCAATTCTAAGAGATTCTAATGCAAAGGGAATGCAAGTTCATGCTTAATCTAAGTCTATCAAGATGAGAGGATGATTATGAAACTAAGACAATATTAAAAATGCAATAGAAGATTGAACTTTCTTTCTCAATGAGGCAAAGGGGGTTCTTGGGACAAAGGAACTGACTTTGGGTGATCAAGATTCAATCCAAGATGCTAACTTTTCAATCAATCTAATTCCTTATGCCTAGACAACAAAACTAAGCAAGCTCTATCCCTAGATGAATGCTCTTTTGCAATGATCACCCAAGTACACCAAATCCCTTTGGCTGTAATGATCAAAGCAAACATGGAGAAAGAGTCTAATAGCAATCATAGCTCCTTTGACAACTAATCCCTTAGGCAAAGCAAGCTAAAAGCATAGATGAGTTGGTTCAGGCATTTCATAGAACACCTTTCGGGCATGAAATGCCTATGGCTCTATGTTTGAGAGGCCAACCCAAATATAGCAAGAAGAACACCAAATCAATGCAAGGAGATGATAGATCTAACACTAAGCACCTTGGATCTACTCCTAATCACCCTTAGTCTCCCAAGCCCATGAACCCTAGATAGATCTACTCACTAATAGCCATGGAAAACCTCAAAATCAATGATGATTCAAGGCCAAACATGATTAGAGAAGAAGATAATCTATTAAACACAAAAGGAATGAGATAAAAAAGATCAAAGATCCAACTTTCTTCAAGATCTTATTATGTTTTAGAGAGAAAAGAAGTTAGATCTCTTAATGAGATCACAAGAGTATTTATACATAGGCTTGAAAGCCCTTGGAAACATAAAACAAAAATACTAAAATGCCCTTGGCCAAGTGATTTTCGACCAATGAGAAGCAAGGAGAAAGGAAGAAACTGAGCCACCCGGGTCAGCTAGTCCTTGTCCAGGCCGGGTATGTCCAGGCCGGGTGCGTCCTGCTCGTCCGGCGTCCAGGCCGTGCGGTCTCTCTAGGCGGGTGTGTTCGGCCGCGTGGTGGGTGTCCAGCAGCTAGCAGGACGCGCGGGTGTGTGTGGCCGGGTGGAACGTCCGCGTCCGGGGCTCATCCAGAATCAGGACGTGCGGGTCCTTGTCCTCGGGTGGTACTGGTCGGGTGTGCAGGCTGGTACGCGGGTAGGAGGGACTGTGGGACGTCCGGGTGTCCTGGTCCGTTCTCCCATCGCCCATCCCGTGCGGGTGCTATCGTCCGGGTGGTGCTGGACGGGTCGTGGATGAAAGCACGCGGGTAATGATGGACGAGTGGTCATGTCCGGGTGCCTCGTCCCGTGCGGGTTCTCGTGCTCGGGTGGTGCTGACCGCGTCCGTTCTAGGCTTTCAGCACAATCAGGACGTGCGGGTGCTTGTCCCCGGGTCATCCTGGCCGCGTCCTGAGCCTGTCCAGGCGAGGTTTGATGGTTGGCCTCGGGTGTGCTCACCCGGGTGGCTTGACATGCTTCCACTCAATTGATCATAACTCCTCCAATATGGCTCCAAATGTCTTGAAACTACTTCCATTGGAAAGCTAACTCAGAATGCCATGTCTCCATCAAATCTAAGCATCAGAAGATACTTCTAAGGCCTTTGTCCATGTTCATCTTTAAACCCCTCTTTTTCATCACAAAACTCCCAAACATCTTCAATATCTCCAAAGTGTGCTCCAACACCTAATAGGGACTTATGAATGCAAAATGAGCCTAAAGATACCTAATGCCTAATATAAATGAGCAAAAATGCATAAGATATGATAGCTAAAAACATGTAAATATGCAAGACATCAACTCCCCCACACTAGACCTTTGCTTGTCCTCAAGTAAACTTTTCAAGCACAAGGGGGATGGATGCAAGGATGGAAACAAAGCCAAAGGAAACACTCATAGCACTCAACCTGACATCCTAAAGAAACATAGCAAATAGCATGAGCAAACTCTCTTATTATGCTCTAGCTTCACAAGGCCTATCAATTACTCTTATGCCTCTACACAAGATGCAATGCCTATCAATCAACATGCTCTCTTAACCAGCCCTCACATTGATTCACACACACACATAAGGTGAAGTCTCACAAATGGGCACATGATCTCAATCATTTGGCTTGGTGATCAAATGGTCTAATATGGATGAAAAGGAGGGTTCAATGCATCATTTCAAGGTGGCAATCACTCAAAAATCAAGGAGCTTGATCATTATGCAAAATTTATCTAAGACTAGGAGCAA